>CAUYLG010016091.1:0-169942 GCA_963573385.1 Cacajao melanocephalus
AAAGACAATTGATATACTGGGAGAATATATTTACAACTTTTTCAATAGCAAAAAGAATTGTGTCCAAAATACATAAGGAACCCTAAACATTAAAAAAAAAAAAAAAAAAAAAAAGGCAGGCACAGTGGCTCATGCCTGTAATCCCAGCACTTTGGGAGGTTGAGGCGGGAGGATCACCTGAGGTTGGGAGTTCGAGACCAGCCTGGCCAACATGGTGAAACCCCATCTCCACTAAAAATATAAAGCATTAGATGGGCATGGTGGCAGGTGCCTGTAATCCCAGCTACTGAGGAGGCTGAGGCGGGAGAATCACTTGAACCCGAAATGTAGAGGTTGCAGTGAGTGGAGAGCACACCACTGCATTGCAGCCTGGGCAACAGAGTGAGAGATTCTGTCTCAAAAAATATATAAAATTAAATAAAAGCAAATAGATAATAGTCTGGAACAACAAAACAAGACATGACCTTTCTTGGAATGAAATTCTGAGTAATAATCACCCACGTATTCATTTCAGGTCTTTTTAAACAACTAGAATATAAGCTCTCTGAGGTTAAGGACTGAGTCATTTATCAGTGACCCACAATGCTTATTACGATGCCTTTAAATTTTTAATAATTATTGTTGGATCAATCTATGAATCATTGCTTCCACTCTTATTTCCTCTGTGTTGGACTCCCTGCCCAATGACTGCTTATTCTTTTTCATGTTGAAGTAATATCTGCTATGTGCCAGGTACTTTTCTAGGTCTTATGAATGCAGGGCTAAACAAAACAACTTACCCTTGGGGAATTTATGGTTTCTGGAAGCTGAACTGATCTTTTACAATCTCAGATAAAGTTCTGCCCTGGTGAAAACTCTCCAGTGGCCTCCCATTGTTAGTAAGAGAAACATCTGAACATCTGCCTGGTCCACAGGATACTCCCTGACCTTCCCTGTGTCTCCCACCTCATGCCACCTTTCCTGTTAGTGAGTATTTGCAAGCTACATTGGTGGCTTCCTGTTCTTTCTCTTTCTTGAACCTGCTAAGGACTTCCTTCACTTTGGGCAGTAGCTGCTTCCTCTTTCCTGAATTCACTTTTTTCTGATCTTCACTTGCCTGGATTCTTTGGCCATTCATTTCTGAGCCTTAATAGTAGTCCCTTAGAGAAGTCCTTTCAGGTGACCCAACAAAAGTGATCCTCTAGTCTGTTGTACTACCCTGTGTTAATCCTCTGCACAGTGCTCATGGCTACCTAATATGTTCTTGTGTCTTTATTAGTTTATCATCTGCCTACCCCGCGAGAATGTAAGCTGTAAGAAAAGCATCTTCTCTGACTTGTTAACCACTATACCCCATTATCAGAACAGGATCAGGCATATCTTTGATGCTTAATAAATAAGAGATGAGGTCCTGAATTTTTGAAGAAATAAACCTCTATTAAGGTACTGGTCATGCTCTTTTCTCATTCTACAGTATGTTAAAGAAGTGACTTTTGTTTGTTCATTTTTTAATTTTCAAGACACTATTTGCTAGATTTTCTATTGCATCCATTATTTTATGGTTTTATTGCATTGTGTTCTCAGCTGTTTATTGAAGCACGCTTATACTGCTCAGAAATTAGATAAACTATTTTTTTTAATCAATAAAGTTTGGGTAAATAAACTGCTTTACCTCCATAAAAGAGAGAACTCTATAGCCATTAAAATGCTAATATAGGCTTTTATTTATTGATATGGAAAGGTTTCCATAGCATATTATTGATTAACAAGCATTTTATAAAATATTATTAATCAGTTCACTAAAATCACATATGTGTGTTCTAAGAGAGATGTTCAGCAAAATGTCAGTGATTGTTTCCTCTGGGTTGGGTAGGATTTTAGGTAATTAAAAAAATAACTTGTAATTTTTCCATAAGTTAATGTTTACAATTATTATAGAATATTTCATACCCTGGAAGGAAATTTTTTAAAAGCCCTTTTTGATTAAAAAAAAAATGAAAGTTAAAAAACAATGAAATGAGGTCCAGCATGGTGGCTGACACCTTTAATCCCAGCACTTTGGGTAGATGAAGTAGATAGATCACTTGAGATCAGAAGTTCAAGACCAGCCTGGCCAACATGGTGAAACCCCACCTCTACTGAAAATAGAAAAGTAAGGCAGGCATGGTGGCACACACCCGTAGTCCCAGCTACTCAGGAGGCTGAAGCAGAAGAATCACTTGAACCTGGGATGCAGAGGTTGCAGTGAGCCGAGACAGTGCCACTGCACTCTAGCCTGGATGAAGGAGCCAGGGTCTGTCTCCAAACAACAACAACAACAACAAATGAAGTGAACAAAAAACAGAAACAAATGAAGCTAGGATTTTTCATGGATCCCTATCATCTGTAGCATAAAGTTTGAACTCCTTAGTGAGATCTGAAGACTTTCCTTCATGCTACCATCTTTCTCTCTAGACTCAAGCTCTAACAATGCCTCCCATTAGACTCCTATATGCAGGCATGGTCCTTCATTTGCAGTTTTCTAAGACTGACTGCTTGGCCATACTCTTGCCATTTCCATTCTCATGGCTGTTCCCTTCACCAGCAATGCCCTCCTTTGCCTTGCCAATCAGGGACACCTCTGTGGATCTTCGAGGATTCAGCTTCACACCCCACTCTCTTTGTCACCCTTTTTAAATCTGGCCACTGGCTGTGTCAAAGCCCTGCTCTCTTTTCACACCTATATCTGGGTATCCACCTGTTCACATTCATGTCCTGTTTAATAGCAGGTACTATGTCCTGGTAATTAAACTATGTCTAATAATTATGAAAAATAACATTGTTCTTAATTCTGCTTCAACCTTGCAAGTTTCATCATTGCCTCCATTTGACAGCAACGAATGTTTAAGTGAGTTTCCCAGTCTTACCCATTAGTAGTACCAGGATTCAGATGTAGTTGGTTCTGCTTCGGATTTTATGCTCCTACTCACTATCCTCTGCATTCTCCACTTGTCATAGTATTTGGAACATTGTGAGGCTTTATTTAGATTTATGGAGTGGTCAGCGCACCTAGGCAGAAATTCTCACAGTGGCATGAAGCCCCATCCTAAATACAAAAAATAAAGGTGAACACTTATATATCCACACCTTTTTGTGATTTAAATTATTTGTTTTGTACAGTAATTACTAGAGATTCCTCCAGAGCAAAAACTTTTGAAGATGCACTTTCAATAATGTCTCATAATGGAAGGCCTCAATCTTAATACCTTGCTTCTATTTAACACTTTAGTTGACACCTCAGAGGCATGTAAAACTGTAGTATAGTTTATTACTAGAAATTTAAAAATAAAATGAGATAATCAAAGAATACAGAATACTATTCATTCAGTAGAGTGTATGGAGCTCTAGATTTCAAGTGCTAGAATAAAATTCTCATTTCCCCTTTTACTCACATTGGGCCTTGGGCAAGTTGCTTTTATTTTCTATGCCTCCATTGCCCTATAAAATGGGGATACTAATAGGACGTTCTCCGCAGTGTTATTTTGAGGATATAATGAAATAATACAGGCGAAATGCTTAGTACAGTCTGGAGCATAACAAGTGCTCAATCAAGCATCAAATAAAAAAACAGCTATTGTTACCACTATTTTCCATTCTAAGGACTATTGTATTAGGAAGAATAGAGGCCAGGTAAGGCATTTACCTGAAGTTGCCCTGGTCCAATATTTAAGAGGAGGTGATGAAGAAAAATGAACTTTCTTCACTAATCTCACACTGACATATCTCAAAAGACTAAGAAATCTTTTACCAGCTAACATTTGCTTCTTCCTAGACTATACTTTCCCTGTATTTTATTCCAACACGGTTGCAGTCTTCTTTTAGCCTTTTTTTTTCCAGTGTCATGCTTCTCTAATTCTAGTTTGCTTTGATCCCAGCTCCAAAAAATAAGGGGTAAACAGCTAAGCACTGTGTCCGGGAAGCAAGGAAAGGGGATGAGGATGAAACCTGTATTCTGCCACATATAGAACTTACTCTCTTTCTACCCTCTTTTAGACCACAATGCCAACCAAGAGGAGACTGGCAATGTTCCAAGTCCAACAGGGTCCTAGAGTGGGAGCCCAAAATGTGTACATCCTGAATATTCAGACATGTCCGGGAATGCCTGGAGGGTCAGCCAGGCAGGCAGGACGTGAGCCAAGGAGCCTTATGGGTGGGTTTCCAACCTATCTGATGATTCTCTCCCCTATCTGGCCCATAGCCCTGTTAGAGCAACTGTCTTATTCTGTTTCAGGTTTAAACTTGCCTGTTGGTTCCTTACTAAATACTAAATTCACTGAGGTCTTCAAGGATGTCTACTTCATTAGTGTAGACACTAATTAGTATAGTGCAGTGGTGTTCACCCAACCCCCCAGAAGAGGTTCTGACTCATAGAATGCACACAATAAGTGTGTTAGAAATAAATAACTGAATAAATGAATGAATGACAGGGAGCTAAAGAATGATGTTTCACCCAAGGAAAGTGATTTTCTGGATAAAGGAGTAGCCATTCTGAATAAAACAAGCATGGAGAGTTATTTAAATGGAATTTCTGCCACCCCTGGCCCTGGGAACTTTTAACAATATACTGTAAGAAAGCAATTTCTTGTAAAACAAATTCCCATGAATCTGTAATCAAGGACAACACTGGATATCTTTACTTCAAGCATGTTTCCCAGTAGCATGTAACAAGGTGTTTGGGGTAAGTTTCCTCATTAGTTATATAACCACTTGAAGACACTGAAGAACAGAGATAAGGAGAACCTATAACTCAGAAGCCATTTCAGAGGGAAAGATCCCTGAAATGAGTTGGGAACCCATGTAGCTGGAGATCGAGTAGGAGTTCACACAGAGGGTCACTGGAGAAAGGAGGAGAAGATGTTTTCTGTGATGAAAAGTTTTTAAAATAAGGAGTATGCTATGCAGTTACTCTGCGGCCATGGGCATGAGACTCAGTTTATTCATCAGTGAAGAGGAAATTTTCATAGCATCTGCCTTGAATGTTATTGGGAGATTAAATTATATAATATATGCAAAATGTTCTGCATGGTTGTCAGTTCATGATAATTATAGTAGACATGATAGCAATGAAGGTGATATTAGAAAGAGGTGAACATGTGTAAGCTTGTCAGAAATACTCCATTCCTATCAGAGTAGGCAAGTCTTCAGTAGAGTTAGCCCAATTCTGGTATGTGGGTAGTGAGCCAGAGAAAGGCTGTTTATAATGATTCTTATAATCCAGGGGTATTTTCAGATTATTGTGGTCAGGAGAAAAAATAAACATTGCATTTTGAGGGTTTACCCAGATTTACTCAGTAAGCGATCATCTGAATCATCAGCCATTTGCAACTCCTGATGTCAGAGCCCACCCATCACTTGTCAACAATGCAAAGGCACTGATGGGACGTGGATGCAAGAGATGACTGTGTGCCTTCTCGTGTTACTTCTACTGTGGGTGATGTGAGGGAGTACCTCTGAATGTCTGTAAGGATTAAGTATTGGAATGCTGTTCACTAGAAAAAGGAATTGAAAAGCAGTTTTTCTAGTTTTCAGCAAAGGTAGATTAAAGTAATATTCCCTAGAGTTGACTTGCAAAATGAGAACCTACAGAATTCATGAGTCTCTCAAGAGCTTGACTTTATTCCTAGAAAATGAATTTAAAACCTTTCTAGAAAAGGCTGGATACTTGCATGTGAGGGTGCATCTATTGTGCTAAATCCAGAATGTCACCAGAGAAGTGTGACCAAATGGCAGGACAGGATAGTGCAGTAGTTTCAGATCCTTATGGAAACCACATCTTCCAGCAAATGAGGTTGTTCTTGGGAAGTGTTCATTGCAATTCAAAGAGAAAGAAAAAAAAATCTGAAACACAGCTGGCCAGATGAGTTTTCATTTTCTAGATACAGTACATGTTTGGTATATTCTTATCAACTTAACAAAACTCCATCTATTATTATTTATTTTTGTCTATTTAATATGTAGTTGAGAGTCATATGTGTATATATATCCCAAACAAAAAATTTCCTTTGAATTTCCAAAAGATTAATTTATGCATCTGTTTAATTCTCTATTATTAAGAATAGCAAACTATATCATAGCTATTTATCCATAATGGAATATAACTACAAATAAATGAACTCTTATACTGTTTTGCATCTTTTCTTTCAACCCAGGATTCTATACTATGTGATATTAACACTGATACATCTGTTGTTATTATTTACATTTTCCTAAAACATATTTTTCAGATATATTATGTTTAAACTTTCTGAGACACTTTTTAAAAATTATTTCTACGAAGAGGTGCATCTTTGTTTTTAACCTGAAGTGATGGTTCCTAAATATTAAAGGGTAGCGTTATAATAATTTACATTCAATATCGTAAGTGATACATTTGCACTTCCTTCTATGATCTTATGTTTTCTGGATTTTATGCTTTCCTACCATTTCCCCTATTTCCTGTCTTTAGCTAGATGAACTCTGCTTTGATTTATTTAATCTCCTGCAGTAATTTGGGAGGAATCATCCTGTTTTTTATTTCTACTACATTTTGCAAAATAACGTACTTGATCCAATATTTCTCTAATTATCAAGGTCAAGAAGAAACAATGGCTTTTGACTCAGTCCTGTTTTAGTTGAGAAACTTAGCACATTTTATTTTTTTTACTGCTTCTTTCACTTCCCAGTATTTCACAGTGCAATATCTAGTCTTGGACAACTGTTATTGTCTCCCACAGTATTATATATTTTGGGTTATATTTATTTTAAAATTTAGAAAATCCTCCCTCTCATTTCATTTAGAAGCATTCTTGGCCTTGTTCTTATTAATTTCTACTGTTTTTGTTCAACGTTCTTTTCCATTGTCTTTGCAGGGTTTTCTTATGTGGATTGTCCCTCCAAGGCTGGTGTCCTGAGGACTCTGTTTTGTGTCCTTACCTCTCACTCCGTTTAGTCTCTTGGGTGCCCTCACAGATGTTCATGTGTGTGGTCATCACCCCTGTGCTTGTGACTCTTGGATATCTATCCTCGGATCAGATTCTCTCCATCTGCACCATTTGTATAACCAACTGCCTACTGGATAATATCTTTAATATCTCAGAGACACACAGAGAACTTCAACAGAAATATTTACAGGAAAACAGATGTCTAGCATTATTGTACTTCCTCTCTAAGCTGGGGAATAGGTGTGAAGAACTAAACAATATTGAGGACCTGCTATGGTATATTCATGCATCACATCAGTCCATTCTCATTTTGATACCCTCTGGTATAATGACATAGGTTCCCAATTCTAAAAGTGGAGAAACTGAATGCCAAGAAGGTTAAGAAACTTATCCGAGACTTGGTTTCGGTTCTAAAATCCTTTATCTTTCTATTTCTTCCATCTTAAAACTTTGCTTATCATTTGTTCCGATTTCCTTTACCTCTGTGGCTTGATTTCCTTTTTTTAAGAGCCAGATGGACTCATCTTTCTGGGTTGTACACTCCTTCCTAGGGCTACTTCTAGGTTTGATTCCACACGTACAAAGTGTGAATAAGAGTTTCATTGCCTATAGTTGGCCAGGAGACCAGATCCACTCTGCGGTGGCAGTAGGGGCTGTTCTAGATCCTCAGTTCCTCTGTTGCCAGGTCCTGGATCTTAAGGGGAATGGATGGGACCAACCATGGGAATGGCATC
This sequence comes from Cacajao melanocephalus, assembly GCA_963573385.1. Lineage (NCBI taxonomy): Eukaryota > Metazoa > Chordata > Mammalia > Primates > Pitheciidae > Cacajao > Cacajao melanocephalus. The sequence goes on from CAUYLG010016091.1 coordinate 7,673, forward strand.
CTATAGGTTTCTAGGAAATTAATTAACATTCAGAACTGTTTTTCTTCCACTCTTTCCCACTTTACTTCAGAAGATGGGTGGTACTAGAATAGTACAAAGTTTTGTAGAACTGAACTACTGTGTTTGAAGTGCCATGTGGAAGCTTCTGGTTTGGTCTGGGTTCAGATGGATTCTTCCGCTGGTCCTGTTTGTCCCCGGCTAGGTTTCGTTTCTCTGCTATTTCAGGCCAACCTAAGATAGCAGAGCATTGAAATTATCGAGCTAAAGGATCTCTCAAGTTTCCATATAAAGCGAATGTTAAGAATAGATCTTTCCTCTACCTATATTTTGGATGGTACAAAATGCCTATATTCCTGAAGTCCTGCTTCTGCAGACCAAGGCCAACAGATTGTTCTTTGAACGTCACAAAAGCCCTTTTTTTCTTATGATGCCAAATGCAATATTTTTTTGAAAATTCTACACCAGAAGTTTCCCAGCTGAGAAAACAGGCTTGTGAAAAATGGTTTCAGAAAATGTAATAAACCATGCAAAAGTTGTTCAGGATGTGTTTGAAATGAACATCTGGATACTAGTGCAGAATTACTCCTTTCCCCTCTTTCTCTTTCTCACAGCTGTTCGAAAGAGTCCTGAGGGCAGGGAAACAGGTCAATGAACCAAATTGCACCTTCCCCCCTCTTCCAAACCCTCTTGCACCTATGCAAGGAATCTAGCTCACATATGTATTTAATAAGTGAGCACAAATGCAAGGAAAAAAATTATCTGAATTCCTGTCGACTCGCTGCAGCAACTCCAAAGGAAAATAAACTCTAGATTTTAAAATTTTGTAAACAAAACTCATGGTTCTAATAAAATGTTGCTTTAAAGTTGACTTTTTTATATCAAGAACTGAACAAACCACCCATTTCTCTTTATTTCTTAAAAACAAAGGATTATGATGTCACACTTTCCCCAAATGGAAGAAAATCCAGTTCCCAAGGCTTTGCCTTTTAACTTATAATAGAGAAACATAAATGATTCTCTATGTTTTTACTGAATTTCTCACTGCATCTATTTATTACAAATCCCTTCCATAACTACCACTACAACACATACATCTAAAGATGGCATCCACTAGTTAAGTAGATCAGAAAGGAGCAAGTTGACATTTAATAGATCTTCATGAGATTATCAGTGTTCATAACAAATACAGAAAATAGGAAATAATTAACTCATATCAGAAGAATGTTTAGTCAAGTCTTTGGGGAGACATGATAGATGTTTTCACATAAAAGAGGCTGACTTGTCAACTCCATACTGTCAGAGGCCAAAGTGGGCCTGAGGAAAAGAGGAGATTCACTACTTAACACAACAGTTTTTTGTCATTTTTCTCAAGCACTTGTCTCCTCTACTAGTCTCTGGGATTTTCTATGATAGAGGAGGAGTCTTAGTCATCCCTGGATCCTGGTGGTGTACTGTCAACTGCACACAATACACTGCATGCGTTCATTTGCTGGATAAATGACTGGCTGAATAACTGGAAGCAATTCCTCATATAGACTTTTCAACAACTAGAAAAACTCCCTTATAAAAAATGGCTAAATACTTGCAAAAAATGTTTGAAGAGTACAGAGTGGGTATTTCTTAGATTACATGGAAATCAAGGCCCTCCCATCTTTTGGTGTCTGAAATTCTAAATCCTCCTTCTATGTTGTTTGGAAGGAAATTCCTGTCCACATGCTAGGATGATCTATGAGCAATCTTTCTTCCTCATAGCCCTCATGCTATGTTCACAGCCATCCCTGGTTCTTACTAGGACCACTGTAGAAACAGTCTTTGAACTTGACCTCTGCTTCAAAGCTTCTTCTATCTAATCTATCTAGCTCTTTTCAACTGGTTTCATTTTATTTTATTTAGACAGAGTCTCATGCTGTCATCCAGGCTGGAGTGCGGTGGTGTGATCTCAGCTCACTGCAACATCTGCCTCTCAGGTTCAAGTGATTCTCATTCTTCAGCCAACTGAGTAGCTAGGATGATAGGCATATGCCACAACGCCCAGCTAATTTTTGTTTTTTTAGTAGAGACACAGTTTCACCAAGTTGGCCAGGCTGGTCTCAAACTCCTGGCCTCAAGTGATCCATCCGCCTCTGCCTCCCAAAGTGCTGGCATTACAGGTGTGAACCACTGTGCCTGGCCTTATTTTGTTTAACTGAGTTTCTACTCTGTGCCAAGCACTGTGCACAGCAGTGAACACATACTAGGGTGCTATTGAACTGTATGGTAGAGAGAAATCACCTGGCCCAGAATATCAAAGTAGGCTTTCTGGGATAAGCAAATTAGAGGGAAAACAACAATGAATTAGATGAAGAAAGCATCAAGAAAATGGTATTCCAGTATGAAGGAAAATCATCAGTGGTATCTAATATAGTTTAGACATTTGTCCCCTCCAAATCTCATGTTCAAATATAATCCCCAGAGTTGGAGGTGGGGTCTAGTGGGAGGTGTTTGGGTCATGCAGGTGGATCCCTCATGAATGGCTTGGTGCTCTCCTCTGAGGTAATGAGTGAGCTCTTGACTCTTTAAAAGAGTGTGGCACCCCTCCTCCTCTCTTTCCTTCTCTCACTATGTGACACGCTGACTCCCCTTCCCCTTTCACCACAATTGGAAACTCCATGAAGTCTTCACCAGAAGCAGATTCTAGTGCCATGCTTCTTGTAGAGCTGCAGAACCATGAGCCAAAGAAGCCTCTTTTTTAATAAATTACCCAGCCTCAGGTATTCCTTTATAGCAACATAAAATGGACTAATAAAGTGTCATTGAGTTGAAAAAGCGTAGAAAAATAGAGGTACTATAAAAAGCAGTGGCTAAAGAGCAGAGTACAGGGGATAGAATTGTGTGATGGGAAGAAGGGAGCAGAGGCCATGGTAGGAGTCTACATAAGTCATATTAATGCATTTGAACTTTACAACAGTCCAGCCGAAATGGATTATGTGAAAACCTAGACTCACTTTTTATTCCTCAGACCAGTCATTTTCCAAGCCATTCCCACTGCCAGACATAGTCCTCTTCTAATTTCTATCTAGTAAATATTTTCCTATCCCACAAAACCAAGCCGTAATAGCCACCCCTCACTCCTCCATACCCCACCAATACATTCTCCCAGAAACCTTTGATGATTTCCTTGAGTGGGCCCACCTGCTCTCCAGAGACCACTTCCATATTTTGCCGCATGTCTGTGCTGGCTGGACTGTGACATTCCACCCACAGAGACTAAGCTGCGTGACCGAGGGGATATCTCCTACCACTTCTCCTACCCCCATTCAACTCAGAAAATATTTACCAATGAACTGTGCATAATGCTCTGCTGAGAAGAGACTGTCGGCCAGAAGGAGCATCAGTCTGGCTTCTTGTTTCAAATCCTGATGCTATCATCTGCTCAATGCGGGACAAGTTGCTTAATCTCTTCAAGTGTCATTTTAATCAAGTGTGAAAGGGGGATCATGGTACTACGTACCTCATAGGGCTTGCATGAGTATTAAAAATAATACTTGTGATTGACTTAGTGCTCAAAAATGTTACTTGTTATCCTGGCTTGACAATTCAGAGACAGTCTCTGAACTGTCAAGCCAGATAATGCAAAATCCTCAGAGGATTTTGTACCTCACATGTCTGACTCTACCTTCTTTGTCCTCAACCAACCTACAAGAATGCAATCTGGAGGAGAAACATTAAAGAGAAAAAGAATGATCACAGGTTTCTGATTTCTCACGTGCACATACGTACATGCAAAAGTTGAGCTGAGGGAGAAACAAGCTACGTAAAATTATAGAGTCACACAAAGTAGAAGATGTTTGAGGAATGGTGAGAAGATGCTCCTCCCTGGACCCCCATTCTGCCTCTTGGTTTGTATTCCCTCTTACCACCTGAAGCTGGGTCTTCCTCAGGGCTTGTTTTGACCTCATTAGATTGTGTCCTCTCCAGTCTCTCCCACTGTGGGGTAACTAGGATGATTACAGTGACAATGCAATGATTGTTCAAACTGAGATACTTGGGGAGGGAATGGATGCTCTGTTAAGCATTATCCTGGGACCATAGGTATAAACTGGACAGTCACTGGCAACTAAAGCTGTGTGGTCATCCAAGTTGGAATCAGCAACCTTGCTGACTGGGATTGCACAGCCTTCAGTATATTTCAAGTTCCTTCAGCTCCCAGCTAATGAAGAGTAAAGGCTCTTTCTGATCCAATTTATTTTTAATTGTATCAGAACATTTTAAACTCAATGTTGCAGATAGGTTTCCTGGAAGTCCATGTCAATATACTGTGAAACATCTGGATCTTTGGGTATCAGGATGTTAGACTGTAATGAGCAATTTTCATCCCAAATCTTTAGAGTCATGTAGATAAACCGATTGGTTTCGATTCAGGGAACTTAACTGCCAGCTTCAATTAGCTCGGCTTCTTTAATATATTCTTTTTCTAACATAGTAGGCAACTTCAACAAATTATTATTTATAGAGTACTTATTAAAATGCTACAGGGAAATCATTCCTGGAAACATCTCACTGTGTAACTGTAAATGATCAAGCCCTCGCTTACTGATTGAGTGTTGGAGGACTTAAGTCAGATCACAGGATCACAGCAACTCATGCCCAAAGGAGACCTCAGACAGCATACGGGCCACCCACCACATTCCATCTCCAAACCCCTTCAGCAACATCCCTGCCATGTAGGTATCCAGGAAATACCTGACATATCAGCGATGAAGGGACTCATTCCTGCCCAGAGTAACTTTTTCTTTGCTGAATGGCTTTGCCAGATAAAAACTGGCTCCAGATTTTAAATGGAAATTAGCGTTTCCCAAACTTTTATGCACTGAGCCTCATTCTCTAATATAGACTGTATTTTTCAATAAATTTCATCTCTTTCAGCCCTTTTTGCTCTCACTTCACACAAGGTGGTGAAGATCCACAACATCTGAGCTGGTGAGAAACAAGAGTGGCCCATGAAGGAACAGACAGTAGGGCAAAGTGGTTTATCCCATGGACTAGAGCCAAAGTACTTGCGTGTGAATCCTAGCACCACCTGTAATAAGGCAAGGCATTTAACCTCTCAGAATCTCAGTTCTCTCATCTGTACAATGGGGAATGTTACTGACATATATTTTGGAGCATTCTTGAAAGATTATAGGAGGCAGTGTATGTAAAGTGTTTAGAACTGTGTCACCTGGCATATGGTAAACACTACATAGCTATTATCACATAGAATCCCAGCAAATAGAACCCGGACATTGTCCTGCTACTGTAAGATTAGTGGTCAGTGGGCAATGGGTTAGTCCTATGCACTGTGTAGCTCTAAAATTCAGTATCCTCAAAATACCCCACCAAGGATTCCTATTTTTTTTAACTTTGTTTTAATGTCTAACTTAGTCTCTGGAGGGTATAAATTCTTGTAATTAAGAGTCAGAACCTAGGAAGTTGTACTCAACTCAGATATACATTAAATTCATTGGACTGGTTATTTTAAATAGCAGTGAAATAGGAATTCTTGAGGGTTCAGAAATGGATATTTTCTGAAAACTCCTCAGGGAATTCTAATGTGCAGCCAGGTTAAGAACAACAGACTTCAATTTAGTCTTTATGGATCAGAATGTGGACTCGCTCAACTTCCAGGTGCACAACTTAGGGGAGGTTTCTAAATCTCTTCAGACCTCGGTTTCTATAACTGTAAAATGGGAATAAAAATGGAAAGTTCCTTTCTCAGTAAGCTGCTATGATACTTAAATGAAATAGCACATGTGGCAAACAGAGTAGTCATTAGGTATTAATTCTGGGTACCTCACTTTACTATGCATCTGCCGTCCTAACCCCACCTCTTTCTATCAGTTTTTCCTCAACCTGTCAGTAGGCGTTAAAGGGTGCTAAGCACTGTCTCAGTTATAAGTGTAACCCACAGTCCTGGACAGTAGGATCTATTGAGATCCTTATCTAACCTGAGTATATTTCAGACTGATGGTGACCCACTTTGCTTTTCTGATAATTGAAAATGATTTGCATTTACCGAGCATAGGAGCGGACGTGGGCCCCCAGCAGCAGAGCACTTAGGAGAGATGAAAGCAAACTTGCCGACCTGGGCCACGGTTTATATCAGCCCTGGAATTATTGTCCTGAACGGGTCACTTAAGAAAGTGTCCAAGATAAGCAGAGGAGTACTACATACCTGCTACTCAAACCAGCAGCATTGGCATCACCTGTTAACTTATTGGAATGACAGGTAACTAGACTTACCTCAGGCCCACTGAATCAGAAAGTGAATATTAGCAATATCCCAGGTGATCTGTTTGCACTTTCAGTTTGGGGAGTGTTGTCCCTTATCAGTATCAAGAGGAATTCATTCCCCAAGTTTGTAAATCTTTCCAGAAATGGCCTTCAGCCTGCCACCTATGCAGCTGGGTTGACGCTTACATAATACTCTTAAACATCCTTTGGAATCAAAGACCTCTAAATTATCAGCTTTTCTCCCTCTCTCCTGCACCCTATACCACTGCCTCAGCAAGTGTGTATATATATATATATATATATATATATATATATATACATATATATGTATCTTCTTTGAGTTATTTTCTCACTTGGGGTTTCTACCTGGTTTCTGGCCCTTGCCCTTGCTGGGACATAGCCCTGATATTTGGTTTAAAGGGGGCCTCATGTCAGTTTCCTACTTGAGTCACAGAGAGGGAGTAAGCTGTTGACCAATACAGCTTCTCTCACTAGTTATTTCCTACCCTGATTTTCCACTCCAGGGGTCTATGATCTTTAGGTGGTGTGGAGTCTGAATTCAGTTTGAAACAGAGACAAGTTGGGCCCTAGATAGCACATGCCGAAGGCCCTTGCTGAACAAAAGGACCCCAAAGCAAAGTCAGAGAATAGCTTCTTCCAATTATCATTTGGCTTTACATTGTCATTACATGCATATTGAAGTCCTTGATTTCACAGGGCTTTACATGGCTAAAGTACAGATGGAGGTAGTCAGCAAATTAAAACCTTTGATGAAGGCCAGTGCTGTGCCTCATGCTGTAATCCCAGCACTTTGGGAGGCTGAGACAGTCGAATCACTGGAACTCAGGAGTTTGAGACCAGCCTTGGCAACATAGCAAAACCCCATCTTTTCCCAAAATACAAATATATTAGCCAGGAGAGGTGGCACATGCCTATGATCACAGTCACTAGGGCGGCTGAGGCGGGAGGATAGCTTGAGCCTGGGAGGCAGAGGTTGCAGTGAGCTGAGATCACACCACTGCACTCCAGCCAGGGTGACAGAGTGATACCCCATCTCAAAAAATGAAATAAAACAAAATAAAAACAAACGAAAAATATTAAAGCCTTCAGTGAGTCCTTGGGTACAACAGACAGCTATTATCCTTACACACACACACACACACACACACACACACACACAGCATCTATTATTACACCAGAAAATGTGGATCCAAAGTGAATAACTATGAGTTCTGTCCCCACCTCTCAACTCTGGCCCTGTGAAGCTTATACCTTGATGGAGAAACATATATGAATCAATTACCAAAATACATGTTACATATTAACAGTGATAAACACTCCTGAAAGACAGGTACACTAATGCATGCTGGGCTTAATAACTAGGTGGTGGGTTGGTAGGTGTAGCAAATCACTGTGGCACACATTTACCTATGTAACAAACCTGCACACCCTGCACATGTACCCTATAAATTAAAATAACATTTAATAAGGAAAAGAAAACAAACCAAAAAAAGAGAGGTACAAGCACTGTGAGGACATATAGAAAGGGAGACGGCTCTACTCAGAAAGGTTTTTCTGAAGAAGCAACAAACTGAGGGGTGCATAGGGTTAGCCAGATTCAGGGGTGGGTCAGGGAGTGCAGGCCCAGCTGGCGCTGAGGTCCTGTGACCAGGGGAATCCATGCCCTTTTGAGGAACTGAAACAAATCTGGTATGAGTACAGTCCAGAGAAGAAAGGAGGGGGAGCTGGGACTTGACTCCAGCTGAAGCTGGAGTGATTGTGGGAGTATGTTGGTCTTTATTTTAAGAATCCAAGAAAGCAATGAAGGGTTTGAGGCAGAGGCAGCAGGGCCAGACTTGTGTTCTTGCAAGAGTGGTCTTTCTGCCATGTGGAAACAGATTGGAGGAGGGTGAGAGAGGACGTGAGGAACAGGCCAGTTAGGACTGCACTGCAGTCTTCCATGGTAAAGACAGGCTGCTTACACTGTGGAGGTGATGAGGCAATGGAAAGAAATGGATAGTTCTAAGAGGGAGTTAAGTGGTTAAATCAAAAGAACTCAGATGAGAGTGGTGGGCAGGAGTGGGGGGGAAGGAGGTGTTAAGGACGACAAATCATTTATAAAACTATCTAGATGTTGTTCACTGAAACAGGGATCTCTGAACACACACCAGACAGGGAGGTCGGGGTGGTCATGAGTTAGTTTTTAGATATTTTGAGTTGGAGGCCTTCCCTAACCTCCCAGACAAAGGCAGACAGTTGTGAAATTTGGATGAGCATTCTAGCTTGGAGGGAGATAGTTTATGGTAATTTTAAAAGTAGAAATGACAAAAGTTACTATTTGTTGAATATTTACTCTGTGCCAAGGTTAGGTATCTATTATCTAATTTAAACGGTGCAGGACTCTGTATGAAAAGACTGATCCTCCCATGTTACAGATGAGGAAGAGGAGGCCCAAAGGGAGCAGCGTGTCAAGCTCTTAATGACTGTGTCACACTGCCCCCTGCTGAGCAGCTATTACATGCCAGGCTCTCAGGGAGCTTGCATTCCAGTAATGTGGGCTCATGAGTTTTTGTGTCTTCCATAGCAAACTGAAAGAGAACTTGTGCGGTAGAAATTTCTGCCGTTTGCCAATTAAACTGCCACTTGTCTGCAAGACACACCCCACTGGTATTTACATGCGCAAGTACATAGGTACACCTGTGCACAACTTTCTCACTAGTTCCCTTGCTTCACTTTTTTCAGCCAGGATTACTTTTTTTTTCTTCTGATACCTGGTTTTATGTTTCCCGGTGGCAGGTAGGCTAAACAAGATGAATTTTGCCGTGCATCCAACAAGCAACACACTGTATCGGCCTTTAATTTCAGAGTCTTAGACACACACGGAAGGGATGGGAGACCAGCAGTACTCTTCTTCTGTAAGTCAACTAAAGCTGTTGTTTGCTGTACACAGCTTCCTCCACTTTCCTGTCTGAGTACTGTTCCGAGGGTGGTAAGAATGCCACTTCTAAAACTAGCTGAGAAGCAGATATAGGCTTACCGCAGTAGCTAAAGAAAGAAGAACATTTATACAGCATGATCCCTTCCATCATATTCTGCTTTTGCCCAAATATTGAACATAACCACAGAAGAATTTCACTACACCCATTACTCAGAAAAGTTTGAGATTTGAAACTGAAAAATTTTCCATAGTTCTCATGGGTGTAGCGAAATTCATTGTTAATTCCATGAGAAGTTATCAGGTCATTAAATAAAATGAACACTTTTAAATCTTTTTCTTTGTTCGTTCATTCATTCATTCATTCATTCATTTATTCATTCAACAACTATTGAATGCTTCCTATGCACCCAAGTTCTTTATTAAACATCAAAGTTGATTTATCAAGCAAACATTTAAAGAACAGTTTTGTCTTAGTTTTAATGTTGCTGTAGAGGGCATTTTCCATTGTACCTATTAGTGCCCCCATTAGAAGGTATTATGTGACATATTTTTTTCAACTGTATCTGTGGCAAAATATATAAAATAAAATAAAATCTATTATTTCTCCCTAGAAATCATTCTATTTCCTCTTTCGTTAGACTTTTAACACTGGCCACCAGGAAGCTCAAAAGCATTACTCAATTGTAACAACTACATTAGTCTTAAATTTAGCATAATTAATTCTCCAAAGATTCTGATTGTTTGTATATTCCTAATGCTCTTTCTTAATGTCATATGTTTTAGGCACCCCAAGTCCATTTTAGAATGCGTTTTTCATAAGCAAGCAAGGCTTTTCTAATGCTTAACAATAGTTTAGAACCAACTGTCCGCAAATGTTTCAAATCTAGACCAGAAGCTGTTTCTTAAGGACCTCAACTTAATCTCTGAAACCTGCTATATGGTCTTTCATCCTCGGCTTTGGAAAAGTCATCAGTTTGCTAACTGCTTTAGGGATCATAAAACAAAGTTTGTTCCTAAACAGAGGAAAAGGTTTTAAGGAGGAGAAACTTATGCACAGAACACAGGGTGAGAAAAGGCCCCTCAGAAGCTTTGCTGGCATGAATCCCAAGCTCATGTTACCAGAAATATTTACATTAAAAATATATCTCCAACTTGACCAACTGCTCTAAGGTCAAGCTCAAAATCCTGCTTGGGAGTTCTTTGGTTTTATGACCATTTGTCAGCTCAAACTTTGGCTATGATTTCTGTGCCTTCTGAGGCATAAAGGCAAATAGGGCAGAGGGATGGCTGAAAATAGCAGCCCTGATAGTATGAGGAGAGAGTGAGGGGCTTCTGAGATTTTTTCAGCAGGAAGTGTCTTGTTGCAGGGTTAGTAGCCAAGAACTTTCCTTTCACATACTGACCTTTTTATGTGCAAGAATGTGCCCACCAGGAGGTGAGTGAGTCTTACCTTCTCCTCTGAGGCCTGCTTCTGGTGATGAACTCATTTGGTCTCCTTTTCCCATCCACCTGGAACTCCCTAAGAGGTCTTGCCAGCTGTAGGAGTAAGAAAGGGAGTGATTTATGAAGTTTCCACCATAATTATAGCCCTGTTTTTACTAGGTTGCTACTCAATCTTAAATATTTTCTCCTAACCCTGACATTAGTGAACACCATTGAAGAAGGCATATAAAACATAATTTTATTATTACTATTATTTTAAAAAACGAATATACACATCTATGTTTAACGAAACATTAAGTGAATAAACTATTCATATTCTAGTGTCTCTCAGTACCACCACCAGTTGAAGTAATTCTGTAAGAGACTGCATGCACATCGTACCAAAAAAAGATCATGGTCACAAAGAACTGGGGTTAGAAAATGCCACCACTATGCAACAATGTATAAACAAAACTCCGGCCCCCACTCATGTTCTTAGTACTAGTTCTGAACATCTTGTCCCAAACCATGCCTCATATTTCACTCAGTGCAGTTGTCAGGCTTCTTAGTAGACTGCTTTTTCACCAGTGTTGACCATCTCTTGCAATATAGACTTGACAAGAGGTATCAATCATCTCTTTATTTTGTAGGGCTGCCTTTCCAGTTCATAGGTTCTCTTTTCAGCTGTGTCTATTCTGATATTTAATTTGTTCATAAAGGCTTTATAAAAAAATCTTTATTTTCTCTATTCTTTTCTAGAAGTTGTATTTAGTTCTTTTTATAACTATGCCTTTTCTTTCCTTCTATCAAATTTTTACTACATTTTCTGCTATATCATTTAGTTTTTAGTCAAACTTAACAGAATTTTATTGTATAGACACTTCCAGACTTTCTATCAGTTATTATAGCTATTAAATCGTGTGTGTGTGTGTGTGTGTGTGTGTGTATTGACTCATTGACTCTCTCTCATGGATTTTTAGCCTGACTTGGTTCTTCTCCCCATCTAGGTAGCCCCATGAGTAAAGCCATCCCTTTTGGGTGGTAATACAAACAGGAAAAGCAAAATATTTGCAGGCAACAGACAGCTCCATTTCTAGGCTGTCCCGTGGAAAGCAATATTTTTTTAAATTTTCTTCTTACATCACAATTTTTTTGGTTAATTACATAAATGAATTGAACAGTAGAATGTGGATATGCAACTTCAAGATTAATTATCTACATGCTCTAGAGATCATGGCATAAACAATAAATAAACAAAACAGTACCTAGAAGCTCTTTGGAGCATACAGTCTTATGTTAATATTTTTTTGAGGGAGGCCTCACTCTGTCACCCAGGCTGGAGCACAGTTGTGGGATCATAACTCACTCCAGCCTTGACCTCCTGGGCTCAAGATATCCTCCCACCTCAGACTCCTGAGTAGCTGAAACCACAGGCACACACCACCACACCCGACTAATTTATTTTATTTCTTGTAGAGATGGAGTCTTCCTATGTTGCCCAGGCTGATCTCAAACTCCTGGGCTCAAGCAATCATCCTGTCTGGGCCTCCCAAAGTGCTGGGATTACAGGTGTGAGCCACAGCACCTGGCCCTCAAATTAATTCTTTGTAAACACAAATCGTTAATCTCATCCTTTTGTTTGCACCACAAAGTGTTCCCCCATGCATCCCCTAGGTGGCGCTCATCAGGCTACAGGTGTCTGTTTCTAGCATCATTGCCAGGAGGGAGGCCCATTAATCGGGAAGTGAGGCATGTGCATTGTAGTCTCTGTTGGTCACTCAACTATGCTCAAATTTCAAGTGTGGTCTTGACTCATCCCACTCTTGAAGATACAGGAATAAATACTTTAGGCAGTTTTCTTCTCTTTATCTCATCTTTGTATCCTTAAGATCGTGCGACCTCCAGAAACTCCCCTGTTCCCAAATATAAAGAAATAAAGGCTTAGGAACAGTGAAATAATTTCTCAAGGTCACACATGTAAGTAAGTAAAGGAAATAGAATGTGCACCCGGGTCTTGCTGGTTCCAGACTCTGTGTTTATATTCTCAGCAATGTAAGTCACAGGGGAGAAGATACATAAGCCCACTGGATGAGAAATCTTCCCAAAAATGAATAATAAAGGCAGATTTGCTTTATGTTTTTTTATATCTTAAAAATTCATGTGAATTTTGTATTCTACTTCATAATATTTTGTGTGACTTTTAAAATGAAACTCACATTGAGTTAAATTACTCAGTTTTTATTTTAATCTCTTTGCCTTTGTAGCATTTCTCTCTTTTTGTTGAGACCTTGCCTGGCTGTCCATTAAGAGCTCATGCTTCTTTTCCATGACATAGCCGCCCTATCAGGAACTAGATTTCCCAGATCCCTTGAATCTAGGAGGTATAATATGACTAAGTTATACTCCATGAAATATGGGTAGAAGTGATGTATGCAATTTGCAAGCTTGAATTATAAAAACACCCATTAGCTCCCCTCTTTCCCCCTGTCCCCATCTGACTCCTCAATGTAGATGCCAAAGGCAAACTCAAAAGTCATGCAGTAAAATGTTCTCACTTATAAGTGGGAGCTAAATGTTGAGAACACATGGCCACATAGAGGGGAACGACACCCACTGGGTCCTATTGGAGAGTGGAGGGTGGGAGGAAAAAGAGAATCAGGGAAAATAACTAACAGGTACTAGGCTTAATACCTGGGTGATGAAATAATCTGTACCACAAACCCCTATGACACAAGTTTACCTATATAATAAACCTGTTTATGTACCCCTGAACTCAAAATCATGCAGTCAGGATGGCTGAGCCTCCATCAGTTGAGTCCTTCTCATGAAACGGAATCTCCACCCTCACCATTGGTGCCAACTGGGCTTTACAAGAGAAATATGTAAATGTATATTGTGTTACAGCAGTAAGATCTCACAGTTTATGTCTTATAACAACTGGCTTTACTTTACTACCCCCATCCCCAGTTCCAACTTCTTTCCCTTAGTTCCAGCCTCTCTCCTGGTCTGACCAGCCTTACCTCTGACTAAGCCCTTAGCTCTGCTCCAAGGGAAAAGAGTATGGTAGCATTCTGAATTCGTTTCCTATGACTGCTGTAACAAATTACCCCAAATTGGGTGTCTTAAAATAACAGAAATGTATTCCCTCACAATTCTGGAGGCCACAGTTCAAGATCAGTTTCACTGGGCCAAAATTAAGGCATTAGCAGGAACACACTCTCTCTAGAGGCTCACGGGAGAATTCCTTCCTTGCCCCTTCCAGTTCGAGTGGCTGCATTGCTTAAATTTCTGCCTCCAGCTTCACACTGTCTTCATCTCTGAGTTTATCAATGTGTAAATAAAAACATTCTATGTGTCCAGTTTCCAATCTCCTGGCATCTCTCCTATTCCCTTGACTCCCTGAAGATTAAAAATAGAAACCAATAAATCACATCTGAGGGTTCTCTCTTCACTTGTTTTGCATTTGGCCTGTGTTTAAAGGAGCTGTTTTTTCTCCTACCAATATTTTCAATTTCTTTTTATTTTGGAGTTGGTTGTTTGTTTTGCACATTCTAGGTTATTGCATATATATATATATATATATATATATATTTTTTTTTTTGAGATTGAATTTTGCTCTTGTTGACCAGGCTGCAGTGTAATGGCGCAATCTTGGCTCACAGCAACATCTGCCTCCCAGGTTCAAGTGATTCTCACGCCTCAGCCTCCTGAGTAGCTGGGATTGCAAGCATGTGCCACCATGCCTGGTTAATTTTGTATTTTTCGAAGAGACGGGGTTTCTCCATGTTGGTCAGGCTGGTCCCAAACTCTTGACCTCAGGTGATCCGCCTGCTTCAGCCTCCCAAAGTGCTGGGATTACAGGTGTGAGCCACCGCGCCTGGCTGGTTATTACATAATTTTCTATTGATTTTTAGGTTAGAGATAACTTTCTTAGGGCAAAAATGTATTTTCAACTGGACAGCTCCAACTGCACAGCCTTATACCTCAGTATTTATAGTTTTGTTCATCTTTCTTTTCATCATTACATTCTTTTGGCCCCCTCTCCCCATTTCTTCCATATAAGTTTATATGGGGCTGCACAGGCAGCCAAGAGACAGACACAACCTGTCACTGCCCCACGGACACCCTGGCTAGTCCTGTCTGTCCTGCTCTCAACACAACCTGATGAAAAGATGTCTCTGCAGACAAGCGTTTAACCTCCTCACCTCTCCCCTTTGCCCTCTGCCTTGTCTGAACAGCAGTGGGGGTAGGTGGGAGTGAGAGAAGAGATTAAATCAGGTGGTTGAAAGCTAATACTGTCTCCCAGCAACTCTCAAAGTCAACCCAGGAATTTAAACTGTAATATTATCCCCCAGGAAAAAGGAGCAAGAAAATGAGAAAGTCAGTGTCTTCCTGGGTTCAGTGTTGGGGTACCCAGGCAAGGCTGATGACGGGGGTGGGACAAGTGGCCTTAGCTAGGATGAATCTGGGAGAGGAAAGAAAAGTGGGGCTTCCACAGACCTCTATGTGGGAGCAATCCCAATCGTGCCTGCCAAGCCTCCAGGGCTCTGGGGGACATTCAGAAACTCCAAACAAGTGCATGGAAAAAATATGCTTTGTTTTCTTTTTGCCCCTGCTGAGAAATGCTGCCCATTGTGTTTCCGTGAAAGGCTTTGTGGCTAATTTTGAAAAATGAAGTGAACAGGTAAACTGGAGCTAATGGCCTCAACCCCGGGGCAGACATCTGGGGCGATGTTGACTTTGTTGCTGGAGAGCCAGCTGGCCTTTGCACTGTGCTCCCCCTTCCAGACCCGCTCCCTGCAGGCCTCCAGGGGGGCTTCAGCTTCTAATGAACCAACTGCACAGTCCCCGATGCTATGGCTGCTGCTGCCCAGACTCTTGCTGAAGCTCCATAAATGTTTGTTTTATGAATAAGCACGCACCTGGCACTGCTCGAAGATAATTCTCCTTTATCCTGAGAGGCAACTGTTTCCCAACTGCCCTTCCCTTGCCAGGGGAAAAGTGGACCATCATATATACTCCCAGATTCAGGAAGAGACAGACTCGGCAGAACTGGAGACCGAAACATCCCTCATGAGTTTCTCCTAACGACCCAAGTGATGGGAATGAAAGTAACCTCTTACATGCTGGACACTGCTCTGACCAGGTGCTCAGCACATATCCTTACAACAATCACGGGACATAATATGTTTTTCCATTTATAGATAAGAATAGTGGAGGCTAGTGCATATAACAGACCTAAAACCACAAAGTCATCTAGTGTCAGATATAAAGGTAGATGTAAACATGAGTCTAATTATTCAGTGCAATGCTTAAGAGCATTGCTTAGAAGGCTGAATTCCTGGATTCGGTTCAGATTTGTTGCCAATGGCTTGCAATGTAACCACAAGAAAGTTAGTTTACCTCTCTGGACCTCATTTCCCTTATGTACTAAACGAGAAGAGTAATGGTACCTGCCTCTTGGTTGTCGTGATGACACATGAGATAATAGTTGTAGAAGATTTTTAAAAGTATCCCACGCAAATAAGTGCTCAAAAGCTATTTACTATCGATATTACAATGTCAGTGATCCTTCCACACAACTGCAGAGTGTTCCTAGAGAGTAGAGAGATGCCCAGTTTCTAATAAATACTAGAGAATACTAAGGTATGTGTGGATGTCCAAGCTGGGCTATTGGTCTGATTCAGATTATCACCTTTGGGTGGAACGAAAGGGTCTTCCCCATTCCAAAGCTGCCAGCACTGAGTGTGAGAGGATGTGGGGTGAGAAGAACTTGCCCTTCCTGAGTTGAAGACTGAGGTCTGGCTTCCCCACCTTACCCTGGTAATGGTGACTTATCCATCTTTGGCACCAGAAGGTCAGTCAGGCATCAGCCCAATCAATGACTGGGAGTCTCAAGGACATTGTAGAATGGAACTCCCCAGTGCCACTTCCCTATCCTTTGCCTTTGTCTGGTTCCATAGACAGAAAAGAGAAAAAGAAGGTTGGCAGGTCCTTCTTTCTGCTAAATGGCCCCATCTTTGGGCCATTCATTTCTTTATTCATTTAACAAAGTTTTCAACTTTTATAATGTACCAGCCATAGGGTTAAATGCAGCACAAACAACAAAGAGAAAAAAAATAAGACATACGCAATTGCACATGGAGAAGTGAACTGCAGGAAGGGTGCTCAGCCCCTTTGCAGGCTTCACTGTGGATCAGAAGTGGGGATGTATACACAAAAACACACCACAAGCAAAGAATAGGGAGCCTTCTGTTGATGTGAATGTCGCTAATCATTTTACGTTACTCATACGGAGACCTCTTGGGCCTGTTTTTCTTCTCCTATTCCCTGCTTTTGAGTTCCCAAATTTTGCCATCTCAACACTCCACTGTTCTGCTTCCTTCACACAATTGTATTCCCCTGACTTCATGTCTGAACTTACAGGAACCGTCAGGCAGGCCTCCAAGTTAGCCCTCATACTTTCACAAAGAGCAAGACTGCATTTCCTTCATCCAGAACATCAAACAGAATGTCTCCCCTGGGCCCCTGATATACTTGTTACCACCTAGTTAATGACCATATGGGGGGAAGTTTTATGAGGTATCTGGGCAGATGTAAACAGATATGGGAGGATGGATGTCTTCTTGCCTGCATTGTCATGGGGTAAAAACAGTACTGACATTCTTGTGTATTCTCCCAAGCCATTAGCAGGAATTTCCTGGGCTTTTACCCTGTGCTACCATTTGCTCACAAGTCTGGGGAGATATAAGAAGGCACAGTTTGCTGGAGGAGTTTGGTGGCTCAATCTCAAAGCACGCTGGAAATTCATGTGAGGATAGAGTGTTAATCCTTCCTGCTGTCGTGGTGGCTGCAGTGGAGGGTCACAGTATTACAGTGTCCAGAATAGCAACGGCATGGCCACCTCAGTTTCCAGGTAGTGTTACCTGGTAGCTGTGGATGGAGTGCCCACCACAAAGGGGATGCTCAATAAATATTACTTGAATAGGCAAGTCATTAAGGAATAAGTGAGTGATGGAAGGGGTGTGGAAGTTTCTGTCCCCAGTGGTGAAGACAATAGTCAGTACAGTCTGGAAACAGCAGTTACAGTGGACAAGAGCCTGACTCTGGAGGTGACCCAAGTTAAACTGAGTTCTGTTGGTTTTGCAAAGGGAACAGGCCTTCAGGGCAGGTTTCTAATCATTTCATAAAAACTGAGCCATAAGCCCAGGTATCAGTACTAAGCACAAATAACTGGTGTGATAAAACAGATAATAATGGAAAAGGTATTAATCTTCTACTATCTGTCAAGAATTTTCTAAATGCTTTACATTTACTCTTCATAAGCAAACACTATCGCATACATGTTATATTTATTCCAAATTTGCAAAAAACTGAAAAAGAAGAGAGAAGTTAAAAAAAAACTCTTCCACTCTTCTAGTGCTGAAATTAAAATCCAAGTAGCTTTATTTCAGTAAAAAAAAAAAAAATCCAAGTAGCTGCATTCTGAAGATAACTATGGGGGCAGGGAAAAAAATTAATGGAGTCAGCAGGTGAGTATCTAGGGCTAGACAAAATAGCAAGACCTTGTCCAAACTCCACCCCTAGGGGGAACTAGACCAGAGCTAAATGGTTGACTCAGGGACTGGACAGAGGTATGATTGCAGGTAGCCATCTGCCCCCAGGGGTGGGCATGGAACAAGCTGTGTCAGGCTACAACTGTGGACAATGGTGGGAAATGATGCTCCTGACCTTCACTTTCCTTTCCCTCAAGTCTCTAAACCACCCTCCTATGTACTCACAGAGCTTCGGATCTCAGCTCCATACAGGTGGACCCCTCTTCTTGGTTTCTGTTGCACATCCCCAAGTGCTTTCTGATTATCTGCATTCCTATTCCCTGTCAGCAGCTCAAGCTTGACTCAGAATTCAAATCTGGGCTCATCTTTCTGCACAGTTCAGTCTACTTTCCCCACTCATTTTGTCTGTCCTTGACACTACCATACTCTCACTCTCTAGAGATCCAAAGCTCAGAGTCTCAAGATTCATCTCTTTCTCTTTGCACAGTAAGAAATCATTTATGAAACCCTGTTAATTTTCCTCTTTTAACCTAAGAAATTTTATAACTGAAAGTTCTGTTAATTTTCTATCTCTGCAGCTGCTCTTTCTTCTGCCTCTCCATTCCTCTGTCCAGCCATGAGTTTAGTTGCTTCTTGTTTAAAATAGTACATGGATTCTGGGTTTATTCTTGCCTCCAGTTTCTCTCTCCTTGGTTCCATCTTCTGCCTGCTGCCAAACCAATCTCTCTAAAGTACTTTTCTGAATCCGTCACTCCCCTGAGCAACAAGCTTCAAGGGCTCTCCATTGCCTGCCAAATAGCATCCAGATTCCTTGTCATGGCTTTTCACATCCACTTAGATCTGGTCTCAATTCAGTGCACATTTATTGAGTCCTACTTAGTGCCAGAGCCTGCACTAGGTATTGTAAATGTAAAAATAAACCCGGCATACTTCCGGCCCTTGGAAAAGAAAAGGAAGATAAGCTGATCCCATAATCTCTAGCCAATGCTTCCCTCAACTCCTGCCCATTGCTGAAGGTGTAAAGTTGGATGTTTGCTCTTCTCCAAAAATTCCTCAGCACTTTCTTGCTTTTGTGCCCAGGAACTTCCTCACTTCAATCTCCAAGTTACCCATAACCCTCTTCTGCTATAATAATTCTTCCTTCATGAAGCATCCATGAGATACCTTTTGAAGAGGAATGTTCCTTGGCGGTCACCTTTGCATATCTTTTGATGATGGACCATGATCTGAGTGTGTTATAGCTTTGTATCTACCTGTTATCTCTCCTACATTGACATTCTCATGACTGATATATAACAGAATGCTATTACATATAGCATGAATTCATGCATGTTATTAAAAAGAAAAATCTAATGTTATATTACATTTAACAGAATAGTGTTCTCTCCCGAATGCTTTTTTACAGACAAAAATTGTATATTATGCATTAAGAATATCCAAGAAAACAGTGGAGTATACATTTTCAAAACATAGAAATGTAAGATATTTTCTTTGCACTTATTTGTTTGTTATAAGATCAGTTCACAGACTGGACATGGTGGCTCACACCTGTAATCTCAGCTATGTGGATCGCTTGAGGCCAGGATTGTGAGACCAGCCTAGGCAACACAGTGAGAACCTGTCTCCACAAAAAGTAAAAATATATAAATTAGCTGGACAGGATGTGGTGGTATTTGCCTGTAGTCTCAAGAGGCTGAGGAGAGAGGATTGCTTGAGCCCCAGGAGTTTGAGGCTGCAGTGAGCTATGATCATGCCACTATCCTCCAGGTTGGGTGACAAAGTGAGATCTTGTCTCAAAAGAACAACAAAAACAAACAACAACAAACAAAAACCCAAACATCGATTCACATCTATTGCCTGGTATTAGTGCTCAACAAAACACAGTTTAGGAAACACTGTTCTAGAAAGATCATTGAGTAATAGTGTTAATAGTAACACATTTTTAAAAGGGTATTTTTATTTGTTTTATTTTTAACATTTGCTCCATGGTAGCCATTGTAGCAAGTGTTTTTATATCCGGGCTTTTATCTAACTTTCATGACAATCTGATGTATGGGTGCTAATTTTAACCCATTTTTCAGATTAGGAAACAGAAACTCAGAGCAGTTAAGTAACTTCCTCAAAGTCATTATCATTAGGGAGGTAGTAAAACTGCAAGAAGAGCAAGCCTATCTAACCCCAGAGCCTGTGCTCTCTGAAGGAGAGTCTGTTTTTAAAACTTCTGTAATCCCTGTTTCCCCAAAATTCATAACAGCCCATGATTCCTGAACACACTTGTGATTTCGGTTTTGCAGTCTGATTTTGCATTTGTGCTTTGATGCTTTACAGCACAGACGGTAGAAAGAATATGGTACCCTGCTCTTAGGCTCAGGAGACCTAAGTGTATGACCCCAAATCTGCCTTTAATTAACCATGTGTCATTAGGCAAAGAATTTCTCCCCTCTGGGGCTCAGTTTCCTCAGCTGTAAAATAAAGTGAGGTTGGACTCCCTGGTATTTGAGATCCTTTAACCTCTTTATACCATACTCTTCTCTTTGCCAAGTTTCTGTGATTAATAGAATTAGATGAGCCCTTTGTTACCCATTGTATCTGCCACTGAGAGAGCTGGAACCATCCTTCAAAGGAATCCACGACATGGCCAATTCATTGTGTTGACTCTGAGGCCACTTCAGTGACCCACAATCACTGGCAGCATAAAGAGCAGAAGCACTTGCCTTTTACCAAATATGTTCCATTATAGTGAATTTTTCTTAAAATTATAGAACATCAAATAAATTTCAAAATTTCATTTGGACAATATAAGTATAAATGAGTAAAAAAAACAGATGGAATACATTTCTCTTGTAATATATATATGATTAAAAAATGAAATGAAAAATGTTTGTAGCAAATATGTTTTGGATTTACAGAACTCAAAGCCCTTGCAGAATAGTTTGAGACTTCCAAAGCACCAATATGCAGCTGCTTTGGCCATCCTTCTATGAACAATCAAACCCCCAGTTGTCTTGGAAACCTGCCTGCATCCTGGGATGTGTTCTCCATTGAGCAGCTAAAATGGCTTGAAGTCTTCCAGGGAAACATGGTTTGACTGTAGTTCACCCCTTGGGAGCCTTCATAAAAACAAGATATCTATCTCCTGACCCCAGAGCCATAGTGGCATGGCTTAAAGAAATAAAACAACAATGGAAGCTAATGTCAGTTTGGGGGTTTTCCTAAAGCAAAGCATGGAATTTTGGAGATGGAAAATTTAGTCTGCAAAAATGGTTCCCATTTAATTATTCCTACCCCAAGAATGGAGAACTAAGAGTTAGTTTACACAAACACAGCGATTAAAAGAGGGAAAGAGAACCCTGAAAAAGAAACCTGAAGAGTCCCTTGTTAATTAAAATACTCTGAGACTGGAATTCACAAGACTTGGATTTTAATATGAATTCTGCACTAGTTATGATAGTGCTGATGCTATCATTTTAATTATGGCAGCTAGCATTTATTAAGCACTTATATGCTAAATCCTTAAATGAGTCATCTTGTTTATCTTTTTAATATCTGTAGCAGATACTGCTGGTGTCTGGCCCTGTCCCCCACCCCTCAACTTACCCCAGAAGTCACCTAACAAGAGTCCCCATAGATGTGGAAAGAAGCTGTGTCTCTCTGCCACAGAATGTCCTCTGGCCACAGGAGAACTGTGGCTCACTGTGCTGGACACCTAGAAACCTGAAGGTGTTGATACCACCAAGAGTAACCTTAGAACAATTAAGGATAAAAGATGGTGATGTGGGTGAATGACATTCCAACTTCTTTGCCCCATGGCAAGCCAGTTCTGAAGTATGTTCTGCACAGGCTCTTAGGAGTCCCCACTGGAATTGAGGCCCATCTTCCTGTAGCTGTAACATACTAGTTAATACCCCTTTTATTGCCTCTCTTCCTTTCCCTGACTCATTTCTCCACCCTCTCACTGTGACTCCTGGGGTCACAATCCTGATAAACTACTTATACTGACATTCCTATCTCAAAGTCAGTCTTCGGGGGACACTCAACTAATACAACTTTTTTACAGGAAAGTGAAGTGAAGTTGGTTAAATAGCATGTTTGCTATCCAGTGAAAAACCACCCATGAGACTTTCCATAGGAAGAAGCCTAGAAGGGTTTGTCATACTGATTTGAGTGCCACCAAAACTGGAGATTCAGAGAGCAAAGAGCAGGCACTGATCTAACTTGGTTGATTATACCACCAAGTCTGTGTGCCATGAAGGTATCATGAATAATAGCCTCGGGGCCTTTGCAAATGGCTTTGCAGAGTTGGGGTTTGGCAAATGTCACATTCAAGAGCCATACTTCTGGTTTCTTTAAAAGAAAATTAAGCCTAATATTGCCATTGTTTTTAAAATAGCATTTATATTCTAAGTATAAAAGCAACATAGGGAGTCTTATAAAATATGAAAATATTGAAAAAGTATATACCCATGATCTATCTACCCAAAGAAAAGCACTGACAATGTTTTTTGAATGGATTTCCTTATCTATAAAACAGGTATAGTAAAAGAACAACACCTAATTGAATTGTTGTGAGAAATAGACGACTTAATGTTCATATTTTGCTTAAAACAGTGCCTGACACAGAATAAGTGTTCAATAAAGATTAGCTATTATTATGATTTTCAAAATATTCCATTTCCTGTGCTAATTACATGAGATCTAATTTTGTTTTCACACACACAAAAATAATTCATGGGCGATGTTTATCAGTTTACCTGTGTCTCAACTGAACCAAGTGAATAATCTCAGAATACACTGTCTTCATATTTTACAACAAAGATATTACAAAGCCAGGATTTAAACTCACATTTTCCTTGCTATAATTTTTTCCCTGAAATACATCATGTGTGTAATAACATGAAAAGATTCTTGAACCTTTGTTACTTTGATATATTTGTTATCCTTGTTCTTTTTTCATCATTTCTCTCTGTTAATAATTAGTAGTAAAACCACTAAAACAAAAATGACCAATATTCTTCTCTTTCATGACAACAAAGCACAGGAGAACAGAAGATCCTGTTCTGGGTCACTTCCTTCTGTGCCGCAGGGAACTTGCTCTAACGATTATCTACTCTCTCATTTGCTTCTTTAATTTATCTTTCATGGCACCATACCCTTAGCCTCTAAATATAGGCAAGACTTTCCCATTCTAAGGAAAAAAAATTTCCTTAAATTTTACACCACATATATTAGTTGGAGTGAGCTACGTCATTTACCAACAACTCCAAAATCTTAGTGGTTTTATAAAAACAGTTTGGTTTTTGCTTATATCAGAGTACAGTGTGGGTCTGTGCAGAGGGTCTCTGCTCCATAAAGTCATTCAGGGATCCTGGTTCATTTATTCTGGTGCTTCTGCTCTTCTCTGGGCTCTTGTATTTCTCTCCATTCTGTTGCAGTATGGGGAAAGATAAAATGGAGAATCTTAGGTGGGAAGTTTTATGGCCCAGGAGAGTAAGTCATGCATATTTCTTCTGTTCACATCCCATTGGCCAAAAATAATCACACTGCCACACCTAGATGCAAGAAGACTAAGATGCATAGTCAAGTAGAGTGCCAACGGGAAAAGGAAATCCCAGACATCATGAGCTATATCAGTCTCATCCATGACATTTTGAGCAGTACCTCATCTCTTTCTATTCTCACCCTTCTATAACTTTTGAAAAAAAAAAGTTACCAACCTCACTATAGTGT
Source organism: Cacajao melanocephalus (assembly GCA_963573385.1). Lineage (NCBI taxonomy): Eukaryota > Metazoa > Chordata > Mammalia > Primates > Pitheciidae > Cacajao > Cacajao melanocephalus. Next base: position 31,568 of record CAUYLG010016091.1, read on the forward strand.
GTTACATTTAACACAGCACTGACCCACCTCAACTGCCATCCTCCTTAGCATTTTATAATCTTTTATTGGTGTCCCCTGCCCTGATTGACTATTCTTAAAGACACCAAAGGCCAATTCCATCTATGTAAAAATCTGGTGCCTAGAACACAGCCTGTCACACAGTAGATGATTAACTTGTACTGAACAGATGAATAAAATATGCAATTTTGATGTCACAACTTGTTTCTCTGTACCAAAGGTACTAATCCCCTTTCATGTGTTAGACCTTGTTCTAGCTACTGAGGACTTTCTCAGTATCTAGACCAATGGCTACGCTTTTCACAGCAGATGCTGAGAAAGCGTTTAACATACAGTGCTTTATTAGGGATAAACACCTTTAGAAGGGAGAAGAAAGAAGCAAAATTAGGTGGATGGAGTAGTTAGTGTGGTAGAGGTCTGACTTGGATGATCTATGGGAAGCTCTGGAGTGGCTCATGGGAAGCTGTGTAATATAGCCCATCAGAGTTTTTTCACATTGGGATGAAGCTGCCAGGCCTTTTTACCCCACCTTGATCAGCCCACTGGCTATGAGCTGCCATGGGAAAGGCATACCCTCGGACAAGACATATTCCTGCAGCTGAGGCAAATTCTGCAGGAGCTGAGAGTTTGGACAAGTTCTTCCATGAATGCGGATCTGACTGGAACAGCTCTATATCTACAAAATGGGTCTACAAGAAAACACGCAATGTGGTCTTTTCTTCAAGGTTTAGTTAGAGACAAGATAGTAACTAACCAAAATATACAGTAAATATGGCAATAAAGATATGCAGAGGGAGTTTTGTGTGTTCTGAAGGGACATTTTTGGCATGTCTGCATAGACAATGGCATGGGGGTCATTTCTTCTCTTATTTCTTTGGCCACTCCTTCCCATATTGCCATACCAATTCCTTTATTTTCCCTCTTGCTACCTAAATATTAGACCTACCTAATCTTTTTACCCTAGGTCCCTTTATGCATTAGTTGTATTCTCTTTATTGATGTCTTCATTAACCTCCATTTTTAGCAACTATTATCTTAATGTCAACGTTTCTCAAAATCATGTGAAAAAATTAAGCCCTAAAAAGTGGTTTGAGTGAATCTTTTCTCAATCTTCCCAAAGATGGTAGGGAGCAAATACTCTTTTCCATTCACAGGAAGCAAGTTAATTCATTATGTACAACAGATGCCTTAGGACATTAGGGTTTACATTTTTGTTTTTGTTTTTGTGTTTTTTTGAACCTGATTGTGAAGGGCTGCTATAGACTGAAGACGCTAAATGAGTATCTCCAACCTCGGTCTGCTTGTCCAATTTCAGTGCTGTCTAGTCAACTTATAGCTCCTCCTGTTAAATTTATAATACCACAGATCCTACCACCTTGCTGTTTCTCACAATTTCTCCTAATTTTGGTCTCTCTAGTTCAGTGGCATCAACATCCACCCAGACACCAAAATCCTCAATCTCCCGTAATAGGCAACATACCCAGGTCCTCTAAAAATGCCCTTCCATGTTCCCCTTTTATTCCCAAATGTGCGCTTTATAGCTATCAAATTATTACTTCTTCCTACCCAAACTCTTGTAACAACTTTCTCTCCCTCTCTCTCTCTTTCTCTCTCTCTCTCTCACACACACACACACACATTTCTTTCCACTCACAGAATCTCCCAATTCCAATTTATCCTTGCTACAGCCACCAGTACTAAGTTACTAAATAGAAGCACATATTATTCCCCTGTACAGAAAGCTTTTGAGCTCCTTGATTCCTTCACACGTCATCTCTGCATTAAAAACCAGATGAAAGTTACGGTCTTCCACTTTGTCGGCATGGCAATATTGTATAATACTCCCAGATAAGGAGGACTATTTAAGACCATCTGAACAATCAGCTATGCTCAGTTACTTATAGCTCCTATTCACATGATCAATGGCTCTAACCTGGAAACTATTCATGTTCCGTGAATATCTTTGCTCCTAGAGACTTAGTAGGTGTACAATAAATACTAATTATGAATAAGTGAATGAATAAATGAATGAACAAGTGAATAACATTGTTCCATCTATTCAAAGGCCTCCACCATAATATTTTCACTCTTTTTGCCTAATGCCCCACAATACCATGATTTATAATCTATGATCTAGTCAAACACAACAGCTTGTAATTGACTGACTGTGTTATAAAGTCTTGTTCTGAGAATTTGTCATTGTCTTCCCCTCCCTAAGTCTTGGTTTCATATGCTCACTTGTTATAATCTCATCCATGCTATCATATCATATTCTTCATGGCATTTTCTCTGATTCATTGCCAGATGTTAATTCTCCATTCCTAGAAACTCTGCAGCACATAAATGTAAGCCCTTATCATATTCTTTCTTGTAATTCAATTGCCTCCACACACATAATGAGGCCTCCTCTGTGTACCTACCATGAGAATTCCAGTGTGAGATTTCAGTTGAGGTTGTCCAAGATTCTATTTAAGCAGAAACCCTACGAGCCTTCTGAAAATGATGATGATGGTGATGGTGATGGTGATGATGATGGAGACAGAGAGAGGAGAGAGAGAAAGAAAAAGGATATTTAATTCCCTATTTTATTCCTGAAACTAGTGTTATCTGTGCCTTACATAGTTTGGTTTTAGCTACTCTCTTAATGCATTCTATAATGCTACATTTAAAAAATAAATCTCGGCTGGGCGCGGTGGCTTACGCCTGTAATCCCAGCACTTTGGGAGGCCGAGGCGGGTGGAACATGAGGTCAGGAGTTTGAGACCAGCCTGGCCAACATGGTGAAGCCCCGTCTCTATTAAAAATACAAAAATTAGCTGGATGTGGTGGTGCGTGCCTGCAATCTCAGGTACTTGGGAGGCTGAGGCAGGAGAATTTCTTGAACCAGGGAGGTGGAGGTTGCAGTGAGTCAAGATCAAGACACTGCATTCTAGCTTTGGCAACAGGGCAAGACTCAGTCTCAAAAAAATAAAAAAATAAAAATAAATAAATAAATCTCACCTTTTGCCTGAGGTAGTGTGAGTTGGGTCTACGTCATGTGAACTAAAACAATGTTCTGCCAAATACACAGAGAGAGACAATGTGAGGTGAGATCCAGTATGTATCTCTTCACACTGGCTTCTGAATCAACCCTTTCTTCCTTCCTTCCTTCCTTCCTTCCTTCCTTCCTTCCTTCCTTCCTTCCTTCCCTCCTTCCTTCCTTATCATCTTTTCTTCTCTTACTCTTTCTCTTCCCCGTTTCAACATTTCTTGGCCTGGTATGATGTGTACACCTGTAATCCCAGCACTTTGTGAGGCTGAGGCAGGAGAATTGCTTGATCTCAAGAGTTCTAGATCAGCCTGGGCAACATAGAGAAACCCTGTTTCTACAAATAATATTCAAATTAGCCAGGCATGGTGGTGTGTATCTGTAGTCCCAGCTACTCAGGAGGGTGAAGTGGGAGGATTGCTTGAGCCTGGGACAGCCCGGGCGACAGAAAAAAAAAAAAAAAAAAAAAAAAAAAAAACAGATAAACTTACAAACACACATATACACACACACAGAAAAAAATCATTTCTTGAAACTCTCTTCTCTGATACTCTCCTCTATGCAAGATAGAGACTCTGAGAAAGCTCTCTAGTAAAAGGTCCCAGAATTTAAGCTATGACTAAGTCCTTGTAAAATGGTGGTGAGAAACTAAAGAATGCATAGCTTAGTACAAAGAACACACGCTTTGGCCAATACAGGCTTGGGTTAGAATTCTAATTCTGTCACTTGCTGTCTATGTGATCCCAGAAAACTTATCAACACCTTTATGTTCTAGTTTACTTTTTCATAAAAATTCATATGATTGTGACTGCTTCATCCTATAACACTTATAGGCCAGGGCCAGGACTAGGGTGAGGCAAGAGGGATCCCTCCAAGTTTAAGGGGGCACTCACTCTTTACAACTGACAGTGAATGCCCCCTTAAATGTTATCCCTAGGGGGTTCACAGCCTCACTTTAATTCAGGCCTTGAGAAATGTGGTGAAGATTGAATGACTTATTACATACACAAAGGGGTCCCAATAGCAAATGTACATAGTAAGTGTTTAATAAGCAATAGGGATTGTTGTTTTATTATAATTACTATAACTACTATTCTTTTTTAGTATTACCTACCACAATCACTGTTATTACTATTTTAACTACTACCACCACTAATATCAGTAATACACTGGTTCTCACTTAGGGTTATAATAAAATTACTTTAACTTTTTTGCAGAGAGTCTTTCCCATGCCTCATACTTTTTGAGCAAAATGTCAGCCAAATACACAGCCTGGAATGTTGTAGCTCTGCAGGGAAAAGCACAGCTACTGCAAAACCAAGGAAAGTTTTATTGGCATAACAATGGCACAAAGAAGAGACTTAGCCCAGCTTAAGGTCTGGGGAAGGATGTGTCCCAGAAATACAGAAAATTGCGAGGCTAATACATCTCCAGAAAACAGGTGGCATGATGGCTAAGAGCTCAGGCTTTGCACACGTAGGTTCAAGAAATGGCTTTACTGCTTCCTGACTGTGTGACCTTGGGCAAGTCATTCCTTCTTTCCCAGCATCTATTTTCTCATCTGTTATAATAGGCACCAGCTCAGTTGGATTTGTGAGAATAAAATGGGATGATTCCTATAAAGAACTCATCACAAGGAATGGTCACATACAAAGTGCCCCATTTAAAGGAGCCATTTAGCCTTCTCTGTTAGTGTTGTCATTGTTGTGTTACTCCTATGCTGCTGTCCCTCATCCCTTTATTTTTAAACCCAGTCTAAAATCACATTCTCTAGGCTAGCGTGGTCTGGGAAACCATGACACCCAGTCCTTCTGTCTTTGATGAAGCACTGGCACCAGGAAGCAGTACCAGGGAGTTTGGCCTCGCCAGCATCTTCTACCAAGCCTCACCCGTGGTCAGCACCCATCAGTGTAATTCAGATTTAAAAATCCAGATCCCTCAATTAAGAGAGAGGAACACAATATCTCTATATTTTTTCTAAGTCTGGCTAGACATCCTTCTCTTTATTTGTTGTGGGTCTCCCTTGGCCCTGTTTGGTTAAGTAACTAACACCTTGGTGATAGCATTCTACAGCTGCCCTTCAGCTCCCAGATTGGGGATGCTGGTGCCCTCCATAACCCACCCCTCCTATGAAGACCATGTATCTCTGCTGAACTCCTGGAGGGAAAAGCGTTGACTCTGAGTCATAATTAAGATTTTATATACTCTCAGATTGAAATTGAGTGGAAGGTGGGAATGCTGGGTTGGATGATGCATAAGACTGGATGGGATGCTGGTGGAGTAGACTGTACCTGTAAAACAAGCTATATGGTTTTCCTGGCCACTATCAAATACCCTTTCCACAGTCACTTTTGGGCATGCCTATTACAATGTTTTGTAACAGTCTATAATTGGGCTCCTTTCTTAAATGATATCTCAGAAACTGGAAGCTGTGTCATCAATAGAAGTAGTCTTTGACATGTGCCTAATGGACAGGGAGAAAAGTGGTGGGTCCACAGCCTCTGAATCTGGAATGCAATCTTGCTCCCTGGGAGCAACAAAAAAAGAGGTTGGTCTAGACCAAGGCAATGCAACACCAGGCCTCTTGGCTGAAATTCCATATACACCAGGGTGTTCCTTCCCTCCCACACTGCATGAGGGAACCCACACAGAGGAACATCTGGATAGATGCAATCTACAAAACATGCTGTGAAACATATTAGCTCCCTCAGGCCAGTGGGGGCCCACCTAGTAAATGAGCAGGAAAGGACCCCACAGTGAATTCTGGAAGTTGAGATCCATCCCACATGGGACCCATCTTTCTGTAAAGAGTGAAGTTCAAGCCAACGATTTATGCGGAGGTCTGACAGCATCTGGGAAGCTGTCTTAGGAGTCAGGACCATTAACATAAAGGATCGGCCAGGACCTGGAGCCATTGTCTTGCAATTTGTCACAACAGAGAGAAGCAAGGAGAAGAAAGAAGCATCCCTGGGTTGTCAACAGCAAAGTGTTCACAAGGAACTGGCCTTAACTCAGAAAATGCTGCATCTTCAAATACTGTGCTAAGTGCTTTTGGAGGCAACATTTCATTTTATTTTCATAACCACCACAAGGTCTGCCTATCCCATTTTGTGAGCCAGGTATATGAAGAAAGAGAAGATACAAAAAACTTGCTCAAAGGCACATGACTGGTAAGTATGGCCATGAGGGAAACTCAGATCTGCCTGCCTTGAGCCTTTGTAGCTACACTGTGAGTAAAGGCATCAATTATCTGCCTCCAGACACTTTCTCTAGCTAACACCTAAGCTTGCAGTCCTCAAAATTAGGGGAGGACCCTGAGTTTATGCCACAAGCTTGCTCTTCTCCAAAGCACCATTTCCTGGAGCACTGAGAATGTGTATTTATATTTTCTAGGGTGACCACAATGATGGATAAGTGCTGCTGACTTCTCGGGTTAAAGGGGGACATCTGTGTGCAGCAAGAGCCCCCCTTTTTTTTCTATCCATTGCTCAGGTGTGAAGACAAAAAGGGAGAGGAAAAGGGAGGAGTGGTGTATAATTGATTGGACAATTTAATAGGTTCCAAACTTCTGATTCCAATTAACCCCTGAACTTAGTTCTGGCCTGACCTGCCGGCTCTCAGCATGATGGACTCAAGCCTTAAAACTGATTTTGGGTGTGATTCTCAGCAGCTTCCATAGAGGCCTGATGAAGAAAGAAGTGGTCATGATTGAATTCATGACTAGAACTCTTATGCAGAAAAACAGGCCAGTGATTACAGGGAAAGACCTCAGACTCAGGGAAGCTGATACAGGGCCAGTACTTTGATTGCTTTCAAGCACAGCACTTTGGAGAACAAACAAATGACTCAGACCTGTGAGCCTGAGATCTGAATCAACAGCACCACAAATAACCAGCTGTCCTTTTGGACTTTTCTCTCCCTCTTAACTGCCGCATTGTCAACATCACACTTTCCATATCTCTTATTACTTCTCATTGACTGAGGCTGATGAGAAGTGAATGCTCCTTGGAATAACTCCAGTGGACTTTCTCTCCCTGAGATTCTCCAGAATCACAAAGCAAACCAGACCACAAGATTTGGCATTGAGATGGCCTGGTTCAAATCCTTGCTTCACCTATTCTCATTTGTGTGACCTTGAAAATAATATTTAAACTCTTAAAGTTTTAACCTTGGTTTCCTTATCTGGGAAATGGGGATAATAGTGGTCCCTATCTCATAGGGGCATTTGGGAGGACAAAATTAAATAATGCACAAAAAGACCTAGCACATGTCTGGTGTGTGACTATTGTTCAATACAGAGTTTTTGTGGTTATTATTACTACTACTATTATTGAGTGTAATTACAAGTGCATTAGCTTTCTAGGGTTGTTGTTTAAAATGTACAAAAGAACTGGTGGATAAACAACAGAAACTGAGTGTCTCACAGTTCTAGAAGCTGAGAGTCCAAGATCAAGGTATTAGTAGGGCTGGTTCCTTTTGAAGACTGTGAGAAAGATTTTTCTTCATGCTTCTTCCTACTTTCTGGTTTTTTGGCAATCTTTGGTGTTTTGTGACCTGTATATGCATCACTCTGATGTCTACCTTCGTGTTTACATGGCATTCTCCCTGTGTATTTGTCTTTCTCAAAATTTCCCTTTTTTTCATAAGGACATTAGTCATATTGCATTAGGGGCCCATTCACCGCCAGCATGTCCTCACTTTAACTAGTTATATCTGCAATGACTCTATTGCCAAATAAGGGCACATTCTGAGGCAAAGGGTCCAAGATTCCAATGTATAAACTTTGAAGGGACACAACTCAGCCCATAACAACAAAAGTAATCATTACTCTATTTAAAATGATATCAGAGCTATGTAATTATAAACATGTATTTTTCAACTTCTTTCAGATTGCCTGTTCATATTTCAGGATGGCCATGTTGTGTTAGGAGTTAAGCAAGAACTAGCAGAGATGGTAAAGAATTCAGAATCTGTAGTTGTAACAACACACAGCTAGAACTTGTGGATGGGTGAAATGTCCATCTACCCAGTAGAAAGTGCTCAAAATAATGTTGCAAAATCAAGTTTGGTTCAGATTAACATAGATCCAAGACATTCTAATCTAGTGAGCTGAGCTTGGAAGAAAGACTGTGACTAGTAAGTATTGCTACCATTCTAGGTAGACAGATTATACAGAGTTTATCTCCACCAAGTGAATTGCAGTGGGTATAGCAGATGCTCTGACTGCAGGTGAAAAGAATGGAGAGCTCTCCATCTATCAGGCAGAACCAGAATGCCAGGAAGGGAAAAGCACCCATTTCATGGCTTATAGCTTGTACAATATATAAAGCATGTTGCCTTTGTATAATGGATGAGAACTTTCATTAAAGAATGCTTCAGTGTGTGAAAACTAAATATTTTATTTCAGAAATATTATTTCTTGCTTTTGTTTCATCTCCACCTTGGGATTTCACACTTAAGCACACATATATGCACATGTGTGTCTCTCAAAGCATTTTCTAGAACTTTTTTTTAGTTTAACTTACTGTTCACACTTTATTATTTCATTCTATTATTAACATTTGATAGATTTAGAAATTGAGATACAGAGATGATGAAAAATCATTCTTTCACATTACCCAGCTATTTAAAAGAGGAGGAAAAGAAGAGAGAGAAGGTAAAAGAGGAGAAAAAATAAGCAAGGAGAACGAGTAGGGGAAGGAAGAATTCATGTCTGACCATAGGTATGATCTTCAAACTGTTGGTCATTCAGTAACCAACACTAAGATTATCTAAACCAGGGGCCAGCAAATGATGGTTCATGCGTCAAAGTTTGTTCACTGCCTGCTTTTTTGCAAATAAAATTTTACTGGAATACAGCCATGCACATTCATTTTTGTGTTGTCAATAGCTGTTTTAAAGGTATGATGGCAAAGTTAAGCAGTCATAACAGAGACTGTATGGACCAGAGAACCAAAAATATTTACTAACACTATCTAGCCCTTTACACAAAATGTTTGATACCTTATTCTAAATCAGCTCATGATGTTGGTTTTTCAGACTCATTCTATGGAGGTGCACTCTGAGTTCTATCTGAGCAGTAGAGTTAGATATGCCCTGAACTATTCATGATTTTTTCACCATGGTCCTTGAAATCAAAATAACCCATCGGTAAAATGGTGACAAGTATAACTAGCAGGGTAAAAAAAAAAAAAAAAAAAAAAATTCCACTAGGCTGGGCGCAGTGGCTTATGCCTTGAATCCCAGCACTTTGGGAGGCCGAGGCAGGCGGATCACTTGAGGTCAGGAGTTCGAGATCAGCCTGTCCAACATGGTGAAACCCTGTCACTACTTAAAATACAAAAAATTAGCCAGGCATCATGGCACATGCCTGTAATCCCAACAGCTACTCCTGAAGCTGAGGAAGGAGAATCATCTGAACCCAGAAGGTGGAGATTGCAGTGAGCCGAGATCACACTACTGCACTCCAGCCTGGGCAACAGAGCAAGACTCCATCTCAAAAAAAAAAATTAATAAAAACCACTAATCTGTACATAGACATCCCTCTCCCAACCTGTTCCCTTTCATCCAGTGAGCTAACCATTAGGGATCCAGCCATGCTGCAGTAAAAATTCCATACCAGTGACTGACACCTTTGGCATAGTTCCATGATCAATAAATTTCATCTAAATTTCCGTCTCCATAGGTCGCACAAATTATCACACATATGCAAATATGACTATGACTTAATCACTAAGGTTGACTGGTGATTACTTTTTTGATTATGATCAATCACTACTCACAAATCATAAGCAAACACTCAGGGCGATCAGCAACATGCTCATAATGTGAGTTTTCCTCAAACCTTGTAATGACTTCCAGACCAGATAGAATAAGCTCTTTGCTATAATCTTCATTTTGGAAAAGAACTTATCTGAAAAAAGCAGTTCATAGGAGAAAAAAGTCAATATAACCATGAAAAATGTTTAATGTTACTCATAAATAAAGAAATGCAGTATAAAAGGAGTAATGGTTTTAGCCCATCAAAGTGGCACTTAAATGTTAAATAATCCTTGAGATGGAAGCAGATTTCCAGGATTAAACCTACTAATAAACACTGATGTACTATTCTTGAAGGTAATGTATCAAATTTGCCCAAATTTAAAATGTGCTTACTCTTAGACACAACAATATAACTTCCAAGAATTTCTCCTAGAGAATTTTTTATAAAGTTTATATATATTTATGATAATTATATATGTATATGTGTATATACATGAACATTTAGGGATATATATATACATATATATATATCATAATACAAGGCTTTTTTTTTTAATTTTGTTTAAGATGCTAAAGAAACTTGGAAACAGATCAATGTGAGATTGTTTAATGAAGTGTGATATGCATATAAGATAAAAGACCAGATGGCAGTTTAAAGAATGTGTCAGGTATCTATTCAATGGCATGAAAAGCTGTCCAAGGTCTGCAAAGTGAAAGAAGCAGGTTGCAGAGTAGTATGTAGAGTTCAACAACTTCATTATGCAACCGAATCACCTGAATGCTTTGTTCAAACACAGATTGCTCTGCCCTCCTTCAGAAATTTTGATAAGTCATGGGCGAGACTTGAAACTTTGTATTTCTAACAAGTTTCAGGTAGTGCTGATGCTGCTGATTCTAGCACCACACTTTGAGAACCACTGATGCAAGATGAGATATCACTACATGCCTGCTTGTATAGGCGCAGGCATAGTCTTGGAGAAATTGATATTGCTGGTTTTGCCACATAGGACTGGGGCATGGAAGACAGTTTAAACTATACTTTCATAATATGTATACTATTTGAATTTGTACAACTATCATTTATGACTATAACCATATTAATAATAATACTTTGGTTTTAAAAAATTATTCCTGTCACTTGATTCATTATCACTTGCCTTTTATGTTAAACACTTACTTGTTAGGATCAATTATAAATTCCATTTTTTCCTCCTTGTCTGTAAGGAGAGAGCACATTGTTGATATGGGCTGCATTTGCTTTCTACTGCTTGGTATCAAATCACTACAAACTTAGCAGTTTAACATTAGCAACAAAGATTTATTATCTTATATAGTTTATAAATTTTAGGAGTCTAGGAGCAACCTTGCTGGGGGTTCTGGCGCTTATAAGCTCTCAGTCAAAATGTCAATTGGACCTACCATCTTCTCATGCCTTGAACTGGGGCTGGGGTAGAGAATCCTTTTCCAAGTTTACTTATATGGCTGCTGTGAGGAGGATTCAGTTCCTCACCAAGTAAGTCAGGTAATTTTTAATTACTATCTGGGTTCCCAGAAGCTTGAAATTGGCAATATAATGGCTGATTTCTAAGAGCCAAGTATTTATTGTTCATACAACAGGTATGTTTTCCCAATATAAATTAGTAAATTATTATCTTAGTATCTTAAGAAGAAAGGAAGGAAGGAAAAGAGGCTAAAAAAGAGGAAGGGAAAGATGGGAGGAAAGTATGGGCAGGAAGGGAGGAAGAGAAAAAAGAATAAATAAGGAGTAGAAATGAAAAATAAGGGAGAGGAAGGCAGGGCCTTCAAATTTTACGTTAGGACTCCTCCCACGTTTCATGAGAATAGTCAGGTGGTATATTTATTATCAATTAACTCAGGATTAGAATTCATTTATTTGCTTTTTTTTCAATATCATCATTCAGCTATTCAGTGCTAGGCCTGGTCTTGGGAGCTCAGGATGCAGAGATACAAAAGACAAGGGCTCTGATTTCAAAAATTCACATGAAAGAGTAACCTACAGACAGAAAAGCAAACAAAAATAGTTGGTATTTATTTGGCACTGGTATGCTCTGCTACATAGTCTTCTTGCATGATTTCATTTAACTCTCACAATAACTCTGGATAGCAGTCATTTAATTATCTCCATTTTTTAGAGGAGGAAATCGAGGCATAGCTAGGTTAAGATATGTGACCTCAGAGCCTGAGCTCTTCATCATGACATTAGCCTAAACATCAGATGATACTTACAATATAGCTTTGCTTTTTTTTTAATTTTTTTTTCTTCCTGCATAATATCCTGAAGAGTATTTTCCAGCACAATATAGCTTTGAGATAAATCCTTAAATAGAGGTAGGGAGAAAAAAGGTAAGGGAACACAGAGGAGACTGATTCCACCTAAGGACATCAAAGAAGGACTGCTGACATTGTGACTGGATCTTTAAGGATGATTTGAGGCTTACCATAGAGAAAAGAAGGTAATGAATATCCTGGCCAGAAAGAAAAAATTTACAGAAGAAACCACAGATAGGGACATCTATGCAGCTGTTCTGACTGGACTGGTAAATTCTGAATTGGTTCTGAATTCTAAATGATATATACCATACACAGAAAAGCAATTGGAGTGGGCTAGAGGGAAAGTTTTGGACAAGTCTTGAAGGGCTGTGTGCACCAAGCAAAAGATTTAAATTTGGTAAACTGGAAATCGGTAAGTTCTTTACACAGAATGAGTCATCATGACTCATATCTTAAAGGGTCTCTCTGGACCAAGTTGGGGAATAATCACAGGAGGAGAAATTGTTGGTAGGGAGACAAGCTGGGAGTGATGTTGGTGATGAAGGCAGAGGTGGTGAAGGCAAAGTTTGGACAGTCATTTTTGTGGATGGTAAGAATAGGCTGGATCAGAGGGTGTTTGAATGGTGGATGTGAGCTGAAGAGAGGAGAAAAGAGAAAGGAAGAAGGCATCACAGATCCCCCCAATATACTTTGGCCAATTGGAAGTTTTTTGTTTTGTTTTGTTTTGGTTTGTTGAAATTACTCCTTATCAGATATATAGTTTGCAAAAATTTTCTCCTATTCTGTAGGTTGCCTTTTTACTCTATTAGTTGTTTCTTTTTCTTTTGTTGTGCAGGAGCTTTTTCGTTTGAGGTGATCCCACTTGTTTGCTTTTGCCTCTGTTGCCTGTGCTTTTGGTGTAATAAGCAGAAAATCACTGCCAAGACCAATGTCATGAGGCTTTTTCCATATGCCTTCTTCTAGAATGTTTACAGTTTCACCAAAGAAGATATACAAATGGGAGACAAGCATATAAAAAGATGCTCAATTACACAGGAAAATGCAAATCAAAACCACAATGAGATATTACATCACACCTGTTAGGATGAGTATTATCAAGAAAACCAAAGATAATAAGTATTGGCAAGGATGTAGGGAAACTGGAACCTTTGTGTACTGTTGATGGGAATGCAACATTATGCAGTGGCTCTGGAACAGTATGAAGTTGCCACAAAAAAATAAAACTAGAACAATTATATAATCCAACCAATTCCACTTCTGAGCATTTATCCCAAAGTGTTGAAATCATAATCTCAATGAGATCATTGCAGCATGATTCACAGTAACCAACATAAGGAAAAAGCCTAAATGTCCACGTTTTTGTAATGTGGTATATACATACAATGGAATATGATTTGATATTTATAAAGAAGAAATGGAAAAACATTGATACATCTCAAGAAAATCATGATAAATGAAATAAGCCAGTTACCAAAGGGCAAATACTACATAATTCCACTTAATATGAAGTCTCTAAAATAGTCTAACACATAGAAGCAGAGTGTAGGATTGCCAAGGGCTTTACGAAGGAAAATATGATGCTGTTTATCAAGAGGAATAAAATTTCGCTTATACAAGATGAATACTTTCTAGAGGTCTACTGTATAGCATTGTGCTTACAGATAACAATACTGTATTACACACTTAAAAATCTACCGAAAGCATAGACCTCATGTTAAATGTCCTTATCAAAATAAAATAAAATAAAAGCAGTGATAAGTTCTTAAGTGCTTAACATACAGAACACACTGTGTTAAGTACTTTACAAGTACTATCTCATCTTTTATTTTAGGAAAAAGTTACTAATTTTGTCAGAATTTTGCAGAATGAGAAAACTGAGACATAGAAAGGTTTATTAACTTGCTTGTACACATACCACTCACAAATAACAGAGCCGAGATTTCATTCCAGGCCTTTAAATTCAGAACCTGTGTCATGGGTGCATTATTTCATCTTTATTCTAACAAAGATGTCCTTGGAAGAAAGGGATGGGGGTGGGTAACACTGTTGAGATAACAGGCAGTCTTAAACTTCATCCAAAGTGCCAAGGAGGCATCAAACTCTACTGTGTATTTTCAGAATAAAAGACGATGCTGTTGAGAGGCGACAGATTCAGTATGGCCTGTTCTTAGTTAGAGAGTTGTCTTTTCCTTCTCCTCCCACACTAATTGTGAAGATACATTTGCTCTGAATCATTAACCCTCTCTGGCTGGGTTGCCCTGGTGACCAATGGCATTTGCAAGGCAGCTGGCTGAGGTCATGGGTCAGGTCCTAACTATAGAAAACACACCCCAGGCCTTTGCCTCCTCAATAATCAAGCTGGTCTTACCAACTGGGAGGGCTAATTGGCCCCATCCTTTGAAATGCGGGCCCTGCATCCCTCAGAGTTAATAAAATACACAAGCCAGTGGTTCCTAAGCCTGGCTCACATCAAAATGACCAGGGAGGAGTTGGGGACATATAAATCCCTGACCTCCTCTTGAATCAGGATCTCTTTCAGGAGAGTCCAGGAACTCCTATTTTTCTCTTATGTTTCACAGGTTATTGTTATGCAGAGCTAGATTTGGGACCGGCTAAAGATAGCCTTCTCCTATCTCGAGTGTCTCAAAGAATAATCAAATGGAATGGGCGTTCCAGGTGCTGAGCTGGAAAAGTGGGGAAGGAGAGTTGGTACACATCATATCTGAAGTTCATCCCTCGGGAGTGATTGTGACTGGAAAGAGAGATAACAATAATGGTGGGCAGAGGTACAGTCATGAAGAGGTGACTTAATATTCCTGCCTTGGTAGGGAGGAAGGAGCCATTGCTTCTGGATTCCTCCAGAGCCTAGATGGTAAGTGCTGGGAGTACAGGAGAGACTGACAATGGAGGTGCAATGTCACAGCTCGTATTCCTGAGGCAGGATCCCATCTGATGGAGGCAGTGGTAACTGGAGCTTCCTGTGACTCCCTAGGAGCTCCTGGTACAGCAAAGGAAGGAAGGTAGCTAGCTTCTCAGGGCTTGACTCTGCTGGTGGAAATGCTATCCCTGACTCTTGGTTTTCTCGTTTCCCAGGCTGCAAGGGACCAGCTATGGAAGCAATTGGCAGGAGAAACTGGGGTCATTTTAAGGTTTTTCCCTGAGCTACTTTGGCAGGTAGCAAAGATGAGGCCCAGACCACAGTCTCTTCATCTGCTTGGGGATCTTAGTTTCCCTTAACATATATGGGTATCCAAAATTATGCTTCTACCACTGTCACTTTCTAAACTTGAGGTCATATAGAGACTGTCAAGCTGGCCTCATTTTGCATCTGTGGCTATGCCTAAAGTATTAATCTTCAGTCATGGTTATCAAGAAAAAACAATTAGCATCTCTTCAAGGAATTTCTGTGTTGTTGGTACCTTCTTTGGTAGGCATTAGACTGAAAACCCAGTTCTTACTCCTAATGTATGTTCCTTCTCCTGAAGTCTGAGCAGACTTGACGGCGGCTGTGACCAAAAGGATGCAGAAGTGATGTATTCTAGGGTCGGGGCCCAAGCTGCAAGAGACCAGCAGCTATCACTTCCAGTTTCTGGAAATATACACTCTTGGATACCTGAACAATCATTTAGGAAGTTCATTCAATACCTTGACCTAGTTCAAGGCTGCAGTGAGCTGTCATCATGGTACTTCCACCTTACCTCCCATGCAACCAAACTACTGCCTGGGTGACAGAGTGAGAACCCATTTCTAAACAAAACAAAACAAAAGTCCAATACCTGTTGGAAGATCACTGGAGAGGCCCTGAGAACACAAAGAGGAAAAGCAATTCAGGTAAGTATAGCATTTGAAGAGAACCCCATCTCCCCAAGGTGTCAGGCACATGAGCAAAGCCATCTTGGAAGTTTAGACAAAGCCAGTCACCAGCTGAATACAAACTAGAGAACCCAGTCAGTGCCATAAGAAGCAGAACAGTCCAACTGAGCCCTGTTTGAATTCCTGACTCACAAAACCATGAGGTACAATAGATGGTTGTTCAATAAGATGGCTAGGTTCTGGAGCACTTTATTACACGGCAACGGACAGCTAGAACAGCGCCTGAAAGAGTAAGCGAAACCCTCCTGAAATGTTGGATGGTTATATTTCAAGTAAAATTCATCTCAGAGTTAAAGTGTCGGCCACACTTCACCAGATAACAGCCCCAGTATGTGCTGGGAGCAGAGTCCATCAGTTCCCATGCTATGACAGAGAGAGCCTACACACCCAAGAGGCCTGATGCTTCAACCTATCTTGTAAAACTGCCTGCTCCAACTGATGTTCACCATCTCCTTCCTTCCCTAGGAGCAGAGGAGACTTGAGGAAAGCAGTCAAATCCTTCACTAAAAAGAGTTATCCCTATTCAAAGGTTTTTATTGAAATGCTGTCAAAATAAAGGAAAGCCCCTGGAAGTCCAAGAGGGGTGACTTAGAAAAGTAAAATGCAGTGGCTTTTATTAAGATGATTCAGCGGACCTGATCCTGCCCCCCAAAGTAGCCTGGTTGTGGGAAAACAAATGAACCCCTGGAACCCAGAGCTGCAGGTAGAGAATTTCGAATAGAACCATTGCTAAATACAGATTCCAGCACCAATGTCTCCCAAAGAGAAAGCAGTAGTAGTTTTTTTTTTTTTTCAGTTAAATCACATACACATTCCCTGTTTCTTCCCCTCTCTCTCATTGTTCATTAGCCTTCTTATTTGATGAAACCAGAAGCACCTGGATCCCCTAAAACTTCAGTCCCTGAAAGACAAAGGCAAACCCTCAGTCATTACGTCCAGTGAAAACCAGACCTGTACATACAAAGAGGAAGTGCCAAGGCAAGGGCCCTGCTAAGATTACAGGCTGTTAATAAGGAAAGACAGAAGCCAGAAGGTTTGATGTACAACTCCACAAGCAGAGGTTAAGGGGAGAGACAGGGCAAGCTCATTTGCAAACTTGGTCCTGTTTCATTAAGTGAGAGCAGAGACAGCCTGTCTCAGTCCAGCAGAGAAGGAACTCATTATCCACGTAGGGAGCAAGAGATAAGAATCTTTTAATAATTGCTGGGAATTTTTTTATTATGATGTGGAATGCCAATTTAGGCCTCTCCTCGCAGGCTGGATACAAACAGCCTCCTTGGGAGTTAAAGCCTCTCCCCCCTACCCAGCTGTGGTCATTAAGGACAAAGAGGAGAGAGACTGATGTTTGCTCTGAGAAAGGCCTGCTGCTCAGGGGGCCCTGCTGGCTTTAGGAGCCAAGTCTCCACCGGGCAACTCTGACCTGGCGGTCCTACCACCTCCAGAACTTTCCCAGAGCTGAGGCTTGTCATCTGAGACCCTGTTTCCCTACCTCCAGTTGTCCCTGCCTTTCCTCAAGATGTTCAGAGTATCTGCAAAGGGCTGAGCTGTGATTTCCTTTTGCCTTTAAAAACTTTATGTACAGGATCTAAACAGAACTTTAGACAACAAATACTTCCTGCTCTAAAGAATTCCCTGTCAAAATGAGTATAATGGAAACTAGACAATTCTATTTAGGTTTTACCAAGACACCCTTGCCTACCAGAGATTGGGCTTTTTGTTTAAAAGGGAGCTTAGCAAAGGGTTAGGTGCATTTCCCAATCTGGTGCATTTCCCTTGATATAATCTGAGAAATTGAAAGAGAAAGAGAATTAAAAGGGGAATGCCTTTTTTTTAAAAAAAATGCAATTTGACCTCACAATTTTTAGAATGATCTAGATGGACGATTCCACCATTTGCAGGCCTCTCGTTGGAGGGCTGTGCAGGTCCTGAATTAGAATCCTGTGTCCTGAGGCTGCATTTTCTCAGGCAGTGACTGTAGTTCTCCTAAAAAGCTGAGAAGAAGGGAAATCAAGGCCTAATCAGGCCTTCAAGTTGCTGATCCTCTGGCTGTGGGCTATGTCGAGGGCTCTCCTTTGATCCCACCCAGATGGGCTTTTAGCCTCAACACTCCAAAGGATTTTCACAAGTGGGTCCCTAATGCTTTCACCAGCTCTGTTGCTCCTTCTGTCCTGGCTTTATATGGCCCTTCCCTTTTTTGTCCCCTCCTCTCTCCCTGCATCAAGCCTGGCAGGGTAGATGCTGAATGACAGTGAGGGTGGGTTTTAAGTCCAAGGTGTCAGGGGCAGTGAGGAGTCTCCGAGTCAGAAAGGCCTCGCTGTTTCCATCTCCACCAGCTAGGGCACCATGCCCAGGGCCGGAGGCTGCGGGAGCTGTCTGAGTGTGAGCTCAGCGCCTGTTCCTTGGCTGGATTTCAGAGAGGCCTGAGGAAGTGAGAGGCGTTGCTGGCTCCCTGGTGGAATCTGTGCTGACAGCTCTCAGGCTTTGGAGGGTTCCTGGTGCACTGCAGACAGCAGCTCCAGGGCAGACGTGGCCGAGCAAGCTGCCCCGGGCCCCACTAGCCTGCTCGCTGCCGCGCTACTGGTATTGCCCCAAAAGCAATAATTCTATTATTATTGTTAATACTAATAATAATCTAAGAATCACAGCTACTGGGTATTGGGAGGCAACGGAGGACTGCCCTAAAAAGCAGATGTTCCCAGGCTTAGTAATTGGCGACTTCCTAGCAGTGTGACATTGGAGGAGTGGTTTCACATCTCTGAGCCTCAGTTTATTCATCTGTAAAAATGGGTAAGTGCAGTACCTACCTGTGCTGAAATTCAAAGAGACAGAGAGAAAGCTGGCTGCCATCTAAATGCAGTAAGACACAGCAGGTACAGGATGGGAAGGATGAAGCTGTGTGGTGGCTGTGAAGACCATGACATGAGCCCAAGCTACTCTCACTCCTCTCAGTGAACGCCCCGACTTTCTAGGACCCATATCGTCAGTCTCCTTCCAACTCCATGCCCCTAACCACGACTTCTCTCCCATACAGACCTGTTCTAACCTGGCGTGTCTCCACAGGGGCATAAACCACTTGCAAAACTATCCAGCTTATTTCTTCATTCTGGAATGTGCATCCTTCTCCTTTTCATCAACTGATCCTTACATCACCTCCTTCAAAGAGGCTTCCTTGACTGATTTTGAACACTACAATGAGCAGTGATGAATATTTTCACATAAAGTAACTTGTTAAGGTGTTAAAAAGAGGTGGCCCTGGAGGTGGCAGAGGTCTCCTGCTCATTGTGAACCTGAGCCAGAAGCCCTGATTATTGTAGGCTGGCTTCGGGGTTAACATCCAGATTGTTTTGTGGATCTGGTGCCTTTGAACTGAGGAAATTCTCCAATGGTGTGTTCTCAATTCCCCCGTGAACACCAGAGATACAATGTTGCAAGAAAAGAAGGCTTTGTTTAGGTACTTAAGAGACTGAGGAGAAGAGAAAGAAGACAATTTTCCTGGATCACTGGGGATGCATACACCTTAATATTCAAAATTAAATTTTGGAGACTGTGTTACTACTATGCTCATCTTTTGCACCTCTAGACATACACAAGCTCTTTAACTCTGCAGCTTTCATCCCTGTGTCTGATTCTCTATATCTTGAGCCCTCTTTCTCACAATCCTCAAATGCCTGACTTCTGCTCTATCTTCAGACTTCCACTTAAATGATCCTTCCTCCAAGAAGACTCCCATGAATATACTAGAAAAAGTCAAGAAACCCTCATTATTTTATCTCCCTGCCTTCTATTAAATATTCTTTGATAATACCTATTGCAGGGCAAAATTATTTTATTTCTTATCATTTTTACTGAGTTATATTTTTGTCTGTCCCTGTATAATAAGTGTTTCATAATTTTTCTTGTTTGTCACCATAGCTACAGTGTCTATAACAGGATTTGGTATCAATGAGTGTTTGCTGAATGAATACATGAGGGTCAAAAGAAGTTTTGCGTGGACTATAGAATAGAACATCATTCTTGAAGAGCTTCCAGAAGTCTATAAACTGCCCAAAGAATCTTGGTGACATCATCTTTGCTCACTTTGCCTCTGCCTACTACTTTCAACCACAAATAATTGCCCCCAAATCAGGGCCAGGGCAAAATTAAGGGTTGATAATGATTACCGAATAATCATGATCCTTTTTGTGCCTGAAAATTCTACTTGAGTGAAGAAAGAACTTTGGCTTGGCTGGTGAGGCTGCTAAGTATAATTTGGGATTATAGACAAAGTACTGAGCTAAGCCATGTAAGTCTTCCCCATTTTGTGCTTTAAATAGTTGACAACCCAGAGAAGAAAGCCTGCAAGCCCTATTGAAGGCAGACACTTTGTAGACTCTGCTGCAATCGCTTTGACATAATTCCTCAATTCACTGCAAGCCCAACCCCAGAGCTCATCATATATAGACCAACAGGTCAACATCCCTCACTGCAAGAGGGGACCTTTCTGTAGTGACTAAGAACTCAAGTGTTGAAGTGGAATGGAGTGGACTTTGAATTCTGGCTCCCACACCACACATGACTTGCAAGACATTGGGCAATTCAATTAGACCCTCTAAGTAAGCCTCAGTTTAGCATCTGCAAAACAGGAATAAAAATACCTTCCCCATGGGACTTATGTGAAGGGCAAGTGAGTCAATGTCTGCAACACACTTTACACACAGGAAAGATTGAGAAAAAACTTGCAAACATTATTATCATGTGTTTTGGGATTTTCTTTCCCTACTGCAGGCATGACTCACCATGCTGTTATACCCTCTTCTCATCTAACCTTCCTAGATCTACTTAGGATGTAATCAGC
This sequence comes from Cacajao melanocephalus, assembly GCA_963573385.1. NCBI lineage: Eukaryota > Metazoa > Chordata > Mammalia > Primates > Pitheciidae > Cacajao > Cacajao melanocephalus. The sequence goes on from CAUYLG010016091.1 coordinate 52,375, forward strand.
AATCCAAATGTCTAGTGCATGACAACATGAAACAACGACTGCCCTTAAAGAATTGTTGCACCAGTGAGGGAGAATGCCACATACACTGATAATTAGAAAATAATTTGGGAAATCTGAAATGAAGTTAAGAAAAATGTATGGGGTACCCAGAGGAGTGAACAATCTCACTTTCTGGGATACTGATTTACAGCTTTATAGAAAGAGTGACTTTTGAATTGGATGCTGGATCATGAAAATAACAGGAGAGCATGTGTAAAGGTATGGAAGTATATCTCTAGGGAGCTGAGGATTCTGGTGGGACTGCAGAATGTCTCACGGTAGAGGGGTGACATACAGGACAAGCCACACAGCTTCACTTTCTTCTGAGGCCCTTGAAAATTAAAAAAAAAAAAAAAAAAAAAAAGTAGGGGGGAGGGGGAAGAGCACTTGCTCCGGTTCGGATTGGAAAGGGGGCAAGAGTGATGGCAGGTGGAACATTCAGAAGGCTGGTGCATTAACCCATTCCAGAGATAATACAGCCACATCTTTACCAGGGCATTGGGAGCAGAGGGAGAAAGACTGGGGGAGATTCAGAAGGCTGTATAGAAGGATTTGTTAACTAGTTGCATTGCAGAAATTTGACTGATGGCTTCTTAGAGCAACAAATGAGTAAATCTAGTGAACCTCATGAGAATGGGCCTGTTCTCATAACCCTACCAGATGCTTATCAGTCTTAGGAGGTGTTCAGAAAGTTGACATGAGCCCCTTGCTGTTGCAGCAAACCTGGGAAGATGGGAACAGCTTATGACCACAAGTATGGTTACCACAGAGGTCAAGGAGGCAGACTAAAGGATGAGTCTAGAGCCTGCCTACCATCTTCTCAGAGAATATTGCCTTTGGAATGTACCTGTGTCTACCTTTTCCTTTGCTTGTTAATTTGATTTGTCCATAGCATTACCTTTGAGGTAGGAGTAGTGAGGTCTTAGAACCCAGCATTTATAGGAACTGATGACCATTGGAAATAGCCTCTCCCTGCTGCCTTCTCTCTGGAATTCCAGGCCACCAAGAAGGTCATTCTGGCCACCAAATGAGTAGGCCAGGGGCACCAAGGAGAATGGGCAGGAAGGTGCTCCATAGCCCAGCTGGTTTTGCATTTGGGCCCAAGCCTTTCAGGACACACTGCATTTTGGAATACACATCTCCAGTAATTAGCACCAGCACACAGGGACCAGTTCCTGAGGCTGGACTGATTCTCTGATGATCCAGAGCACTGGATCATCACAGGTGGAGAGCAACAGAGTGCTTCTTACACAAGGACTGGGAAGACTGGGACAGGGATCTTGCATATGTACAGGGGCAAAAGGAGAGAGAGAGAGAGACAAATAATAAGAGAGTTCCTATGACTGACATAGGATGACACCATCTCCTTAACTTATGCCAGTGACCTTACCTTGTGCCAGTGACATTCACATGAGGCAGGGCTGTTACTATCCTCATCATCTTTCCCCTGGATGACTGTAGTGCGCTCCTCAGAGGCCCCATTTTCACCATTTTCATCTACACAGTGGCCAGAGCTACCCCTACAAACTGTAAGTCAGTTCATGGAGCTGCTCTTTTCAGACTCTTCTGATGATTTCCCATCCACTGTTTTCAGAATAACATCCAAAGTTCTTATCATGGCTGCCCAGGCCACCTGCTGTCGCTCAACTCCTACCGCTCCCTCCTCCTTGCGTCTGTTTCAGCCCCTCCAGTCTTCTTGCTGCTTCATCTTTGCACACTGAAAGCACACATCTGCCTCAGGACCTTTGCACATCTGTTTTCTCTGCCTAGAAGCCACTTCCTGCACAAGTGTGAATAGCCTACTTCCACACTCACTCACATCTTTGCTCAAACATTTCCTCCGTAAAGGCTTTAGCTGAAAGAGCACTCCCATTACTCTCTATTGCCTTAGCCTATTTTATTTTTTCTTCATAACCTTTATTACCTGACATATCACATCTTTTGTCTTTGCTATCTTCCTCCCCAACTAGAATAAAAAGTTTTATGAAGGCAGGGACTTGTTACACTTCTCCACTGTATTCTCAGAGTTAAAAATGTGTCCAGTTCCTAGGGTGTGCCCAATAAATACTTGCTGAATAAAAGAGTGAGTGTGGAAGTTATTAACGGCGAGGATAAATGCCTTTCAGTGATTTGATTCTTCCATCAACTCAATGATGTAGATTTCACTGTTACTCCTGTTTTATGAATGAGAAAATGGAAGTTTTTGGAGTTTGAGTAACTTTCCCAGGTTAGCACTGCTAGTGAGCAGCAGAGTGGGGACTGGAATCCGGGTCTCCCAATGCTCTGGCCCACTAGGAGGTGATCTAGAAGAAAATGAAGGTAAATTAAGATCTCCTACCCCTGAAATGACCCAGGTAAAGGATAATTTCATGCCCAGATATTTGCAATCTGGCCTCTGCCCAGAGTGAATACTTTTGGGGAAAATTAGAATAATGCTTCTGATACAAAATCCAGAGAAGGCAGAGGCTTAGGTACTAGAAAAGAGAGAATGTGGCTTCCCCGTGTAACCCCAAGCCTGCAGTCTTCTGAGTACCCCTGGTCCCTGCAGGCCCAGCCTCAGCCTCAAAGCCAACACCAGCATCAGGCCAATGATTCCTTCATGGCTTGGCAGTGGTACTGGGCATCATTTCTGATGCCACTTCTGTCTTGCAGCTATGTCTGGTGTTCACGTGGTGAGATTCTCACTTTGTGCCCTTGCTCAGAGTCCATGGCTTTCTACAACAAGGCCAGCCCAGCCCCATTAAGGCATTGCCAAAACACATTTTTCATATGACGTGGCACCTTCTACCCACTTCCAAACTTTCTCAATACCAACTTGCTACCTGCCCTTTTTCCTATACCACCTATTTGTACCTTCCTGGATGCCAACCCTTTATCTTATTCTCTGTAACTCCCTTTTTTAGGTCTTTCTCATTTCCTATCTCTGGTTTCCAGTCAACACACAGTACACAATGCTACCCAAGTCCCAGTTTGGATATTTTAATAGAAACTCAAAAACCAATATTTAGATACTGGAAATTTGATACCATTAACAGAAACTGCAGAGCCTAGGATATTTGGGGATACTAAGGAAGGGCTAATTTAAAATTTAAATTATTTGCACACTTGGAGCCTGCACATATATCTTGGTATTGATCGTAGCTCTTTGGAAGCTATTTACGTTTTCAGCACACCTATAAGGCTGAGATTTATACTGCATTTGGTGTTTAGCCTTTTAATGCATCCTGTTGAGCCATAGTATTGGTGGGCATATTGTAAATTTCAGCTTCAGTGCTGAATTGATTTGCTTAGTGGAGTTGAATTTAGGCCATTAAAATAAATAAATAAAATGAATAAGAGGGACTTCCAGGACCTCGTATCATATTAAAATCAACCAAAGGCAGAGAGACACAACCTCCAGAGTCATGATTGGGTATGGTGTGCCAGACACAGAGCATGAAGAATTCCTTTTGACATGGCCACACATAGTAAACTCTAGCAACGTGGAATTAAAGAAGAGACCAAGGTACAATGTACATATATGCTGATGTGAAATGAAGAAGACCTAGGTCCAAATCTTGATTTTATCTACACAACCATAGCTGGATTTTCTTGTTTCTGGCTCTCAAATGAATGGCCCAGCACAGTGATTTCGTAGAATTCTAGTCCTCTTCCAGGAATCTCAACCCATTGTAGGTAATCCTCCCACCCTCAGTTAGATTTTGAAATATGTCCACCCTTAGATTGGAACAAGAGGGGAACAGCTCCCACCTCTCATCTAGGGTTGATTGAATGTATCTCTTGCTTTTATTACCCCTCAAAATTATTGAAGGGTCTCAATTATTTCAACATTTTAGTGAATCTAATGGCCTCAGTGCATCTCAGCCTACCAGGATCCAAGCCAATTAAAATACAGACCAGCTATTTTCCAAAATATTTATTCCAGATAGAAAACTTATTTTGCCTCTTAGATGGGAAACGCAGCAGTAAAATCACTGGACGATGTACAACATGTTGTGCTTCTCCTGTTTCTCTGACATGGCATCATTTTCCTTTGCAATAAGTACAGTGATGCCTGTCATGTGAGCTGACTTTTCAATGGAACCCAAAGCATGCTGGTCACCAGTCATGGTCAAGAGTAAGCTGCTACCAAAGGATTTTTTTCTGATGGAGGTGGTACATGAAGGTTGGTATGACCAGGGTCGGGGTGGTGCCAGGGGGAGATCTGTGGGAATGAAAGCACCAGGAGTACTTTCTTTCTCCTCAGCTGAGTTAGGCAAGGTCCCCATCACTCATTCAGCCTGGTTCTCTTGATTAGCCATTTCAGAATTTTCTAAAGAAGACATATTAATTTCTTCATAATGCATGGACCAATGCCTCTGCAAATGCTTGGCCCTGAAATAAAAGGTAGACTTAACTTATTCACCCTTTCCATGCTTCTCTTTCTAACCTTAATTTATGAGGATGTGGTTCCCATCGCAGAAGTTACATTATTTTTTAAAATGCTGGAGCCATAGAAAAGCAAGGGATAAAAAGGAAAGAACATAAATAGATGTTTGTGTTTCTGTACCTCCTTCGAGTTATCTTTATTTTTTCAGTAAAGAAATATTTACCGATGGTGCTCAGTAATTTTTTATTGACAAGCATGAAGATAATAATACAGCAGGTCCCTGGTGATTTCCACCATTTGAAACATAGCAAATAACAAGATAGCCAGATGCTACTTGAAAGGGACCTCTAAATTCTAGGTCAAGGAGTTTGGACATTATTCTGTAGGACAGAGGCTTATATTAAAGGGGTTTTGCACAAGAGAGTGACATTGTTCAATTTGTATATCGGAAAGATTCTGCTGGTAGTGATATGAAGAGTGCATTGGACCTGAGTGAACTTGGGGGCAAACAGATTAATTAAGAGGCTATTGCTCTGAGTAAGGCGTGATGAGGCCTTAAATTTATGAGTAAATCGTAATGCCAGTTATAAGAGAGATGACCTAAGAGGTCATTCACCAAAGTTTATAATTACTCCATTTACACACATGCGCGCACACGCACACACACACACACACACACACACACACACCCCTACCTCACACCATGCTTCCATACCACAGCATTTACACTCATTTACTTCTGAACTGTCATTAAAAATCTTAGAAATGCATTTCAAAAACAACATGGCTCTTTAATTCCCCTTAGAGTATGATCTCTTTAAAATCTTAGACATGTGCGAGGAACTAGAGTAAGAATCAATACTGCTGACTTCACAGAGTTCCTTTGTGGCTTCCCTCATTTTAGTCTAGCCTGAGTATTCAGCTTCCTTTTTTCTCCAAGCACATCTGCAGAGCCAGGGAGAAGTTGCCACAAGCCTCTTCTATGAAACTTGGGCTCTCTTCAAAGCAGTGATTTTGTTTCAGTAAAATGTCTACATAAGAGTTGCCCCATTATAAAAATCTATTTAAACAGGCACTAGTTTATTTACTGTAGTCAGAGCATAGTGGAACTGGAGCTGGGATAATTAAGCCCTAATTTATCAACACTTTAGGGAACAGTACTTTTGAAATGGAGAGTTTTAAATTGGGATGAATGGCTGGACTGGGGAAGGCTGGCTTTGGCTGGATTCTGAGAAGGGGCAAACATTTCCATGAGTTAAATACTAATGCTGACCTACACAGCCTGTGGTGCGGTGCCCTCCAAACACCTATTACCCCAGATCTTACCTGCCATAAGGCCTTCATCTGTGTTCAAGAGATAGGAGGCCAGCTGGGATCAGTAGAATAGTCCACCTTAGAGATTTCTGTGCACCTCTCACAGACTGATATGTGGAAAGCAGATGCTGCCAAAGTATTGGGCATCTTCTATGTGCCCGTCACTGTGCTACTTTTTAAAATAAAATTAAGTTCTAGGTTGCAAGCCAAGTACACTCTTACTAGAAGGAATTAAATGAAATTTGTTGCCAGCACACTCACCACATGCGTTTCCTGCCATGCCTCTGAGCCTATAGTCACATCCCTATTTACGAACAAATAATAGCTGCTTCTAGGACAGAGCATGACTTTCTACATGTCCTTTGAACATGCTCTTCCCTCAGCCCTTCCCTGTATTATCCAAATAACTCTGACACCTGCAGTTCTCTCTCAAGGGTTTTCTTCTTTGAGACTCTCCCAGTAAGAATTATGTATTTTATTCTGTTCATTCCAATTTTCACTCATTTATTTATTTGTTCATTCAGTCAGCAAATATTTGTTGTAACATTTAATTACATTACATAGTCCTAGTTGCTTGAGTTACAGCAGTGAATAAAACAACACTTCTGCCCACATGGAGCTCACATTCTAGAGCAGGGAAGGGAAAGAAAAAGAAATTGAATGTATCAGTTGGCAATATGGCTAGGAAGAAAACAGATATAGGAATAGATCCCAAAAGAGTGGATGTTATTTTATATAAGGTGGACAGGGAAGATGCCTATGGCAAAATCCCTTTTGAGCAAAGACCTGAAGAAAGTTAGGGAGCAAACTCGGCAGATACCTGGAAGGCAAGTTTGAGGGCACAGGGAACACTAAGTGCCAAGGCCCTGAAGCAGGATTATGAATGGTGTATTCCAGGAAGACTCTACTCATCTCTCATGTGTATTATACACACATATAATATTTCATCTTGCTGTCGTTTCTCATCTGCCATTCCCCCTAGACTGTGGCTGCTGGAGACCAAGAGACTATGCTGTATTCACATCTGTATCCCTAGGGTCCAGGGTCTAGCACTGCTTCCAGACCATCGTCGGTGCTTAATAAATACTTATTAAATGAAAGAATAAGTAGTCTCAGCAATCCTCCCAACAATCATGTGAGTTTGACAGTTGAGAAAACTGAGACATAGAAAGTTTAATAATGTTTACACAGCTATTAAGTAAACAGCACCATCTAGATTCTGACCCATGACTGTAAGTCCCTGAGCAAAAATACTTTCACACAGTTTCGTTTGCGAGATCAGAGCAAATCCTTCTGCAAGCCCAGTCAGGGGCCTGCAAGGTAGAATTTGTGTGATATCAGTAGAAATCCCTGAACCCAGCTGACTCTGTCCACCTGCATGCCCATCCCTCTGGCTACCTTCCAGCATGTCCTTGGGAGTAACTGATGCTACAAATGTGACATTCAGTCTGCCCTATGGCTCATCAATGTGAGCTTGAAAAAAGAGCTTGTATGAAATGCATTATAGTTTGGGTCCATCTCCATAACTAGGTGATGGAAGGGAGAAGGGAACACCATGTATCACTAGTGAGAGCTGGAGTGGAGCACTGTTCAGAGTGCAAAGAATAGAGCAAACAAAGGGTAGGCAGAGGGAGGATGGAATTCTCTGTCCACATAGCTAAAGTGCAGTGAGTCAGGCATCGTTCCAACCAGCAGAATTTTCACTGGGGTTTCACAGGTTGGAATTGAGAAAGAACAGTGGTGCCAGTCCTGGGCTGGGCAGGTAGAAGGGCAACGGGGACAACTGGGAGCAAGGACAGCAGTGCTGTAGTGAGAGAGGCAAGGGTGCAGTGCCTTCTGTGTCTGCAGTGGGCAGGTGCTGGCCCAGGCAGCCATAGGGTGCTGTGCAGTCCGGTGGGAGGCCCCAAGTCCCTGGTTCTGGTTGATTTGCCCTGGGTCTGGATGTTTGCCTTGGCAGCCCTGAAGCATTAGCCTGGGTCTCCATGTGATTCCCCAGTGATCAGGCAGCCAGGCCAGCACACCTGAAAGTCATTAGCTTGGGGTCCCATTTTGTTCTCACATTTCCAAGCAGTGACCCGCAGCCGTGTGTGACGGGGCAGGCACTTTATCATTTTGTGCTTTCCAGCCTACCCCACCTTTTGAGCTTCCCCTCCCATCAGTCCTTGCCCAAGGCCTACCAGTCCCCCAAAACACAGAGCTAACAAGGACCTTTTCTTTCCTCTTCAATCAATACTTGTAAGACTTGATTATTATTTTTTGCAATCTGTTTCAGACAGTCTTCATTCTTTTTCTATTAATGAGGATTCTGAGGCTCTGAGTAGTTAGGTAACTTGCCCAGAATCACACAGCAAATAAGGACCAGAGTCTAGGTAAGAGCCGAGACCTATCTGACACCAACAGCCTCCAGCCACTCTGCCATGATGCTTGCCACCTGTGACATCTCAGCCCACCTTTCCACCTAGCATTAACCCATTGCTCATCTTTTTAAAAATATCAATTATTTAAAAATTGATATTCTTTTCAGTGTATTTGTAATCTCTTGTATTATTTTTACTTTCTTTTAAAATGTAATTTAAAATTTTTCTTTTAGAAATATGTTTTTCTACCTTTTATAGCTACCATTTCTATAAAGCAATGGTTCTCAACCAGGGAATTCCTCCCTGCCCTCAGGTGACATCTTTCAAGGTCTGTAGACATGTTTGGTTGTTACAACTGAGGCAGGGGGGTGGCTCCTGGTATCTAATGGGTAGAGGTCAAGGAATCTGTTAAACATTCTATAATGCACAAGACAGTTGCTCAATGAAAAAAAAATCAAACCCAAAGTGTCAACAGTGCCAAGGTTGAGAAAGTCTACTTTAAAGCCATGAACACAGGTACATAAAGATACATTCTTAAGATCATTATTTTCCCACAAATAAATACTTATCATTGATAATATGGCACCATGAATCATTTATTTAGTGTGTTATACCCACTCCAGTATTATATAGCTCATCGGAGCTGATTGTGTGCATGTCTTTCCAGCTCTATGTTCAATGACAATGTACTAAGCTTGAAATTGACTAAGGTGAGACTATTTACACCATGAAAATTGGCAAACACTATATCAGGGCTTTTTGTTTTTCTTCTGGAGAGCCAGCTTATTAGCATACCATGAAGAACTTTCTATGGGATAGGAATTACACATTATCTTGTTGAATCCTCACAATAACACTCTGAGGTAACTAATACAGTTATCCTAATTTAACATTAGGAAACTGAGGCACAGAAAGTTAAAACAACCTGTCATACATAATATCATTACTAAGAGGAAGGGACAGAATTTGAAACCAAGCAGTTGCACTGCAGAACCTACACTTTAAGCACTATACTGCATGAACAAATATTAATTAGAAACAACTGTAATGCACTGTGTATTTCTGAGTTGGTCCATTTGAGACTGAAGAGTGGATATTTATATTAAACACACTGCATGCCAATATCACCTTACAAATTTGAACTCCTGATAAATGATAGACTTGGTATGAAGTACTCCATTTTAGGTAAATGTAAACATTTTAAAATGAATGACAATTAAACAAATTCACTAAAGAGGTCTTAAAATCCTAAAAGCAGTTCTCCTTCAAATTGCTGCTTAAATGTCATCTCTTCAGTGAGGTCTTTCTTAATGAATATTTTAAAATTGCAACCTCATTACCTCCCCAGAGACCCATCTTGCCCATTTTTTTCTCATTTTATCCATAGCACGAAACTCCTTAAGGCTGTGTTTTGTTTCATTTGACTTCAATATCCCCAACACCTAGAACACCATATAGCACATAATATGCCCTCAAAAAAGATTTATTAAATGAATAAATAAAGGACAAACACAGAAGCTTCAACAAGAATACAAAACAATCCCATAACTCATTAAAAGGGCATATCCTACCCTTTTTTGTATTAAACTCCACTTTTAACACGTATCTATGAGAAATGTAAAGTAAGGCAGGATATGCCCTTAAACAAATTTGATAAACATCTTTGCAGTAATCAAAATTGGAAGACAAATTGTACACCTAAAACAGTTGAGCTGGTTTAGCTATATTGATGCTGGTCTTCTAAATAGAGAAGTCTTTGACTTCTTGCCAAAGTCATCCCAGAACACCAAGCATTTGCCACCATCATTTTGGGGATAGACTTAGAGCCCATACAGCAGACAGAAATAGGTACTAAATACTACATGTGTGCAGAATTGAATCTGTCAAAAAATAAGTCTTGCAGAAGACAATGTTTATTAAAGAGGAACTTTCTCAACCTCACTGGCTTCATGCAACTCAAAGAAACAGAAGTTCAAAATGCCCTCTTACATCAGCGTTAGCAAAGAGTTTATTACTAAGTCCCCAAAAGAAAGCACAACAAAAACAAAAATTGACCAATGGGACCTAATTAAACTAAAATGCTTCTGCACAACAAAAGAAACTATCAACAGAGTAAACAGACAACCCATAGAATGGAAGAATATGTTCAGAATCTAGACATCTGATAAAGGTCTAATATCCAGAATCTAAAAGGAACTTAAAACAACTCAACAAACAAAAAACCATTAAAAAGTGGGCAAAGGACATAAACAGATATTTATCAAAAGAAGACATACAAATGGCCAATAAACATAAAAAATGCTTTACATCAATAATCATCAGAGAAAAGCAAATAAAAACCAAAATGAGATATGATTTCACAGCAGTCAGAATGGCTATTGCTAAAAGGTAAAACAATACCAGTTGCTGGTAAGGCTGCAGAGAAAAGTGAATACTTATACACTATTGGTAGAAATAGAAAAGTTCAGCCACTGTAAAAGCAATTTGGAGATTTCTCAGAGAACTTAAAACAAAACTACCATTCAATCCAGCAATTTTATTACTGGGTATACAACCAAATGAAAATAAATAGTTCTTAAAAAAAAAAAAAAAAACCCACACACACACATGCAAATACACTCCCATGTTCATCACAACACTATTCACAATAGCAAAGACATGGAATTAACCTAGGTGCCCACCAAGGGTAGATTGGATAAAGAAAATGTGATTATATATATATATATATATATATATATATATATATATATATACACACACACACACACACACACACACACATATATGTGTTATATATATGTGTACCATGGAATACTATGCAGCCATAAAAAGGAATAAAATCATGCCTTTTACAGCAGCATGTATGCTGCTGGAGACCAGTATTCTAATTGAATTGACACAGAAAAAGAAAAACAAATACTGCACATTCTCACTTCTAAGTGTGAACTAAGTATTGGGCACATATGGACATAAAAACAGGAACAATAGACACTGGGGTCCACTAGAGAAGGAAGAGAGGGAGGAGAGCAAGGGTTAAATACCTGCCTATTGCATACTATGTTCACTATCTGGGTAATAGGATAATTTGTACCTCAAACCTCAGCATCACACAATATACCCATGTAACAAATCTGTACCTGTACCCCCTGAATCTAAAATAAAAGTTGAAAATTACTTTGTGAAAGAAAAAAAAGTCCTCTTGAGAAGGAACATAGGTTTAGCTAATGCTTCAGCTCTCCCAGTATTTAACAACTGTAGGTAGGGTTGGCAAAGGTAGCAATCAAAAATACAGGGTGTCTGGTTGGATTTGAATTTCAGATGAACAACAAATACTTTTTCAGTACCAGCATATACGTAGATATTGTTTATCTGAAATTCAAATTCAATCGTGTATTTTATATTTTCTCTGGCAACTCTAGCAGGGAGCTCAGGCCAGACTCTAGAGTTGCCTGGTTACTGTTGGGACCTCTGCCATCCAGAGTGCTGAGGAGGCAAGGATGGAGAGCAGGGACAGGAAGTAGTCTCCAGGACACGATCAGTCAACAGTGCTGGGCACAGGCAGTCCCTCCCTTCTGCTTCAGAGGAGCACAATATTTGAGAATCAGATAGCCTGACTCCTGGTGTCACCTAAAACTCTTGTTCTGTTTTGTTTTCATTTCTACCTGCATCCACTGATTTCTCTCATTGCTTCTGTTACAGCAACAATCAGAGTTGTCATAAAGCCTGGTTGACTCACAGAATGCAAGGGACGTTTTAAAGATGCAGATCTGAGGTCTCACCCAATAAGTAGGTCTGGGATTGGACCTGGGGATCTGTTTTTTTACATCTCATTGGGAGATTCTGATAATTTTCAAAAGTCCTCTTGGAAAGGAACATAGTCTTAGTTAATGTTTCAGCTCTCCCAGTATTTGACAACTGTAGGCAGTAGGGTTGCCAGATGTAGCAATCAAAAATACAGTGTCTGGTTGGATTTGAATTTCAGATAAACAACAAATACTTTTTCAGTACCAGTATATACATATACATTGTTTATCTGAAATTCAGATTCAAGTGGGCATTTTATATTTTCTCTGGCAACACTAGCAGGGAGCTCAGGCTAGACTCAGCTCAGGCCAGGTTATTTGGGGAAACCCCCTACTTTAGGCCTAGATCTGAGTACCCTGGCCCCATCAGATGCTATACATTGTTAGGAAACATTGGGATGCAGTTTCATAAAGACTCTTATGAAAGTCAGGGATCTAGGCTGGAATGAAATGTGGCCTACCCTAGGACTGGGAGAAATATTGGGAAACATGGCTCATGATGCCATGTAAGGAAGAATAAACAGCCTAGTATGACCGGGGATGACACAACAGCAGGCTATGGTTAGAGCACGTACACAGTGGTGCTGGGGAAACAGGGACAATGAGATTGGGAGATCCAAGGTGAAATAAGGTGGCTGCTGCCATGGGAAATCTGAGCCACAATTCTAAATCCATATAAAAAAAGCAGGTGGCATAACGGAGGCAGTTCACTGAGCTACGTGGCAGTACAAAATTAGGTGATCTAAACATTTAATTCACCTATTTAAGCTTGAGTGTGTTTATATGTAAAATGGGGATTCATTAATGTTTCCATTCACTTATGTAATATGATTACTCACGAGTCAGTCATCTACTGAGTGTTGCAAATACATCAATGAATAAAATATGTGAAATGCTTGCTTTCATAGAGTTTACAGGCTATCGGGGAAGGCAGATAATAAACAGGTAAAGAGGCATAAACTGTTATTAATATAAGTAGTTATAGATAGTAATTGCTAGTTAATGTTATAAATGGAACAAATAGTACAAGATGCTTTCAATAAATTAAACACACACTCACATAGACACAGAGCTATAGAAATGTGAGTATAGAAGACAAGGGATAGAGAAACCCACCAGTCAAGTGCAGCTAGGAAAACAAAAACATATGCAAGTTACTTCAATAGAGAAAATTTAACATAGGGAATTAGTTTTAAGGTATAAGAAGAACTAAAATAGTGAAGAGGAGATGAAGTAAGAGATTAGCAACTGTAGGAAGTGAGTGCCTTATCTAGGGCTGGAGGGACAAAGGAAGAAAGCAGTTCTGCAGAAGCCCAGGAGCCCTGTGGAAACTGGGACTGTGGCAGGCGTGCTGGGACATCAAGGCACAAGCTGTCCAGTGAGAGTGGGAGCCAGCTGCAAGAGAAGCACAGTTGTTTCCAGAGATGCTGCCCCAGGTGAGAAAGGATGAAAATTACTCTGGCCTTTTCCTGTCCTATCTCTTGCCAAGTCCTTCAGTTGGCCGTATCTAGCCAGAAACTAGTGGTCAAGGGAGCCTGTAAATGTAGTTTCCTATAATACTGAGAAGGAGGAAAGAGGAGTAAGGAATATATCCAAATGCAAACAGACAAATGACCAGGACAAGCAGTAGGTAATAGGTTGGAGAGGTGGGGATAAATGGTACCAATCTCGTTGGTTTTTATCATGGTAAAAGAGCCTGTATGTGTGAACTTGTTAGCACTGTGCTAATATGAACTGAGTGCATAACTGGTGCATGGTACACACTCAATTTATATAAGTTTAATGACCTAGTATTGGCTCCTAGATGTTTTGACAACTGAATTCACGCATGGGTCTGGGACATTAGGCCAGGAAGGGTGTCAGCTCAGAGAAAGGAGTCCATAAGAGCAAGGCAAAATGCAGAATTCATAGACAGCTGTTGTGCCAGATGAACAAGAGCCATTTTCAGCTAATGTCAGAACTGCAGTGAGGCAGGGAGAGAGTGTGGGTATAAGACAGGGACTACAAGAGAGAGCCCTAGAAGCTGCTGGTTTCATTACAAGTCCCACAGGACAGACTATGCCTAATACTAGAGCCAAAGTTGGCTTTCAGAGCAAAGCATGAGCCATGTTCAGCCAACCAACCAAGGTGAGTCGACGGTGTGCTCACTGGGTGGATGGCGTTGCGTGTGAAAGTTAAGAAAGCCCTATATTTGGAAAGCTGATTGTCTGTGTCCCCTTTTCCCACTGATCATTGGTAACTGGGCATTGATATTAGTATGGACGTGACAGGGTGAGCATAATGAGAATATAACATAGAAATATGCTCTCCATATGAGCAATTGGGTTATTAGGTTTTCTAAACACCAATGCACCTGGATATATTACTCTGGATATATGCACTTGGTATATCACATAGGGTGCTTGCATCATACAAGGTACACTCAAAACTGTTTAGCTAGAAAGAATAAAGGGACTGTTTACAGAGGTGTGGACTGAGGGTTTGTGGGGCGCCCAGAAAACAGCTATAAGGAAAGCCAAGAGGAGGGAACCAGGACTGGTCTAGTGAGAGCCGTGGGACATGCCCACCTAAGAAGAGCCATTTTCAGCTAATGTCAGAACTGCAGTGAGGCAGGGATAGAGTAGGGGTATATATACACTCCCAATTCTCTCTCTTCTTATTTCATGTATCTTGCCAGTGCCTTTTTTTCTTTTTTGGCTGAGCTCAACAAGAAGCAAAAGGTGAAAGGACCCTGAGCAGTGCAGTTCTTAGGTGTCAGCTTCTAGAGACACAGGATCACAAAAGGCCAATAATTGACTAGGGAAGAGGGAAGTGGCAAACCAAATATCTCACACATAAAATGTCTCAAACTTTGACAGCATCAAAAGGTGGTTCACTTTCCAGTTGTCCAGCCACAATATTGAAATAATTTCCATTGGCCAACTTCACCTGAAGATCTCACTCATTTGAATTTAGGACAAAGATCTGAGTAGAATCTACAAACTAATGGACTTATTTCAAAAAAAAGTCTCCAAAATGGTGTGCTGGAGTTAGCTGTATCAGCTGATGAGAGTTGATGATTAAACCTACAGAAATTGTGTGTGCTAGTTGTTAGATGCAGCTGTTAATAAAAAATACATTAATTTTCAGTTCATAAATTACATTTTAAAAGGTAATAAGTAAATACTCAAAATTCATTATTTTCAGTTGTTGTACTATAATCCATGCTTGTGAGATTATTTACATCTATTGTATCCGTATGATGAAAATGCTATATAATGTTACAGTAATGTGCATCTATTCTCAACATGCACATTCAGTGATTCAATATCAATAGCTTAAAATTGGCCATAGTGGTCAACTTTAAGTTTACATCACGGAAAGTGGCATATGCTACAAATGAAAGTTTGTTCCAGGGTAGGTGGTTTTTGAACATTTACAGCACAGCGCTGGACTCTCCCGCCTCACCTCATCCCTGCCTCCCACCAAACATTGACCGAACTTTTGACAATGAAGAAGGGGAAAAAAATTATGTCAGAAATCCTTAAGTGCCTTTATTTTTTTCACAAGCAGAATCATTCAAGGGAAAGCAAGCGCTAGCTTCTGAAAATTTGGCTTTTTCTCCCTTGCCTGAAGATTAAAACAAACAAAACATTATCCTTTTCCATGTTAAGTCTTCAAACAATTAGAGCAGGCTTGAGTCTGACACCCTAAAATAGGAGGGTAAATTGGAGAGGGGCCAAGAGTATACAAAGTGGCAGAACTAGGATTAGGCAGCATCTGTGGTTCTATAACACAGCACGCTGAGACACAAAGAGGCCTGCAAGAATGGGGAGATCTTGGCTGGGTGCAGTGGCTCATGCCTGTAATCCAAGTGCTTTAGGAAGCTGAGGTAGGAGGACTGCTTGAGGCCAGGAGTTCAAGACCAGCCTGGGCAACACAGCAAGATCCTATCTCTACAAAAACATTTTTTAAATTAGCCAGGCACAGTGGCATGCTACGAGTCCCAGCTGCTTGGGAGGCCAAGGAAAGAAGACTGCATGAGCCCAGGAGTTCAAGGCTACAGTGAGCTATAATTGTTCAACTGCACTCCAGCCCCAGGTGACATCGCAAGACCCTCTTTATAAAAAAAAAAAAAAAAAAAAAAAAAAAAAATTGGAAGATCTTTATTTATCAATACTCCTCTTTACCAGAAGACTATACTAGAAGAGGATGGAATTAATAGTAAAACAGACCTAGATTTGTATTTCCCAACAAGATAATATTGAAAAGTCTTCTTGTTTTCTTGTGTACAATTTGGAGATTATATTTGCTACTGCATAGAATGGAAAACATAGGGTGATAGAGTATATGAAAGCAACTGACACAATTTATTCATTTATTGATGTGTTTGGCAAATATTATACTATATTCAAAGAACATATTAAAGAAAACCTATACAGTCCTGCCCTCATGAAGATCATAGTTTGGCAGTAGAGACATACATTAAACAATTGCACTTAAAATATTTTTACTACGAAGATGGCCCTGCTGGAGGAACATATGTGTCAATTAAGCTAAGCCTAGAAAGATCAGGAAACACTTGTGTTTTCTTTCTCTATGTTATTGTTCTTTCCTATAGTTGTAGCTTTTCTCCAAGGCCGCTGAAGGCTGCTCTGTCCTCTAACATGCAGACAGGAAGTGATGAAAATAACACCCCTGGGATTATCTTCACCCACCATGAGAAATGATTCTATGGCATTCTTTGTCTGCCAGAGTGTCCTCAGTAGAATTAAGTTCCAGGTGTCTAGGGCTTGCCAGCACATCCATTTTAGTTGCTTTTTATTCTCATATCCTTATTTGCCGACAGGGTGTTTTCTGCACCTCCCAAATACACTATTTGCATGCAACCCAGAGCTGGTCTTATGGGAATACAAACCAAGAGAACTCTCAAACTTGTCTGTATCCCAAAGCATTTGTGTCTCCCCAAATTGGGTACAAATGTGGCCTAAAATGCAAGAACAGACTTCCAGGAAAAGATTGGTCATACAAGGTATGAGCTGAAGCAGAACATTCTGAAGGGTGAAGGAAGCACCATTGAAAGTACACCAAGAACCCATCTGACAAAGGGCTTATATCCAGAATCTACAAAGAACTTAAACAAATTTACGGGAAAAAAACAACCCCATCAAAAAGTAAGCAAAGGATATGAACAGACTCTTCTCAAAAGGAGACATTTATGCAGCAAACAAACATATGAAAAAAAGCTCATCATTACTGGTCATTAGAGAAATGCAAATCAAAACCACATTGAGATACCATCTCACGCCGGTTAGAATGACGATCATTAAAAAGTCAGGAGACAACAGACGCTGGAGAGGATGTGGAGAAATAGGAACACTTTTACGCTGTTGATGGGAGTGTAAATTAGTTCAACCATTGTGGAAGACAGTGTGGCAATTCCTCAAGGATCTACAAATAGAAATACCATTTGACCCAGCAATCCCATTACTGGGTATATACCCAAAGGATTTATAAATCATTCTATTATAAAGACACATGCACACATACGTTTATTGCAGCACTGTTCACAAGAGCAAAGACTTGGAACCAACCCAAATGCCCATCAATAATAGACTGGATAAAGAAAATGTGGTACATATACACTATGGAATACTATGCAGCCATAAAAAAAGGATGAGTTCATGTCCTTTGCAGGGATGTGGATGAAGCTGGAAACCATGATTCTCAGCAAACTAATACGAGAACAGAAAACCAAACACTGCATGTTCTCACTCATAAGTGGGGGTTGAACAATGAGAACACATGGCACAGGGAGGGGAATATCACACACTGGGGACTGTTGGTGGGTGGGGGGCTTGGGGAGGGACAGCATTAGGAGAAATACCTAAGTAGATGATGGGTGATGGATGCAGCCAACCACCATGGCACGTGTATAACTATGTAACAAACCTGCATGTTCTGTACATGTACCCTAGAACAGAAAAAGAAAGAAAGAAAAGAAAAAGAAAGAAAGGAAGAAAGAAAGAAAGAAAGAAAGAAAGAAAGAAAGAAAGAAAGAAAGAAAGAAAGAGAGGAGGGAGGGAGAGAGAGATTGAGAGAGAGAAAGAAAGAAAAGAAAGAGAAAGAAAAAAGAAGGAAGGAACGCACAAAAGAAAAAAAGAAAGAAGGAAAAAAGTCATGAACTGAGATTGTATTGAGCAAACTAAGATGCACGGTCAGCCTGTCTGGAGAATGTTTAACTCTTCCAGAAAGACGTAAAGGCCATCGTTCTGGTGGCTAACTCGTGAAGTCTGAGCACTCCTCAAGAGAAAGCAGCTCATCTGTCAAAAACTCAAGACTTATCTGTCATTCTCAGAGCCAATAGAGCAGCAGTCTCCCATGATGCACAGAGAGGGAAGCACATTTCAACCCAGATCCCTCACGCAAACTCACAGTTTTTAAGAGAAAAACAACACAGATTTGTTAATGTCTTTCACCTCTTTTGGGCAGCTATAGCTTTTTAAGAGCCAAGGGGTCCCCAGTGAATGCAGATCACACCAGTGCATGAGAAATGATTGACTCTGAGAGCTTTGCCGAAATGACTGCTAATGTTGAAACACACTCAGCTGGGTACATTTCCTGTGGGCTGGGGCTCCAGTGGGTGCACTGGGGGCAGGCAGGGGGGATTCCCAAAGAAGGAAGTTTCTATGCAAACCCTGCAGCCTGGAGAGATCAGGTTTCAGCCTCTCTTTGCTAATTCCCCTTGCATTTTTCTTTCCCCCCAAACATTTAAACTTAAATAGCTATATAAGTTCAAATGTTCTTTTATAGAGTGAAATAAACAGCTTTTATAGCCCGAAAACAGCAAGCTTAGAGATCAACCATTCACCATTGAAGCGGGCATGTTTAAGCTAAAGAAATAGATGGCATTCTCTTTGTTATCGTTAGCTATATTTTTCCCTCAAACTAATAGGAGGTAGCATATAAATTAGCTGCCATATAAGTTGTCAGGGAAAGAAGTTAGTGCAGCCTCCAGGCATTTTGCTACAAGGCTGCCCCCCTCTGGCTCCCACCACAACCCACAACATGATTTGTGAAGAAAGCAGGATGTTTCAGCAAGAGCGGTTCAGAGGTGGGGCAAGTCCAGGTCAGGGGCCCAGGGGCTGGTCATTGTCTCTCCACCTACTGGTTACTACTCCCAGCTTCTCAGTCCATCTTACACTTTCTGTCTCCAAAATATATAACTCAGGTTAAAGAGAAATTTGGCAACCTCTGGTTCCTAAACGACACTGGATGAGCGAGTTAGTAGTGGAAAGGCAGAGAAGAATGGGAAAGACAGAGGTACAAGGGACACTTCCTCCTCTTTGCTAGGACTGACCTTTTCATTTCAGGGAAAACGAGACTGTCTTGCCTTTGGGGCTCTTGCTTCACCAGGGGAACTAAGAAGCACCTGGAACATTCATGCAACAGGCTACGCGGTAGATGCTGATGCTGGATGTCCCATGGCTTGCTTATTTGCACTGAAGTAGCCAATTCTTGTTGATTCACTCAACAAATAGCTTTTGGATATCTGTTAGTACCAGGTATGCTGTAAAAACATCACAGGGCAGCCCTCATGTGATTCCAATGCCTCAATGCCTCTCTTTTCCCCAGCTTTCATTTAAAAATGCTGCAACATCACAACACGTGTCTTTGTAATTCATTCCCTTTCTCTTTCTCTACAGCCACACTTTGCATCACTCTCTAACGTGCACTCCTGCAACATAAGGCACTTTCTCTTATTCCCAAAGTCTATCTTCCTCAAGTGACTGAAGCCCTATTCTGGCCCCTTCAACCTGAAGGTTAATCTTTTGAAGATTCATCTTCTCTCAATCTTTAGAAACTATAAAATGTCTGTATTAGTTTGCTAGGGCTGCCATAACTAAGTGTCACAAACTGGGTGGCTTACACAACTGAAATGCATTATTTCACAGTTAGTTCTAGAGGATGGAAATGCAAAAGGAATGTGTCTGTCGGCCTGGCTAGTTCCTTCTGATGGTTGAGGAGGAATCTCTTCATGCCTCTCCCCTAGCTTCTGGTAGTTTGCTGACGATCTTTAGGGTTCTTAGGCTTGTGGAAGCATCACCCTGATTCTGCCTTCATTTTCACATGCCATTCTCCCTGTGTGTATGTGTCTGTGTCCAAATTTCCCCCTTTGTATAAATGCACCAGTCCTATTGAATTCGATCCCTAATAACCTTATCCTAACCTAACTAATTACATCTGGAATGACCCTATTTCCAAGTAGGTCATGTTATGAGGTACTGAGTGTTAGAACTTTCTGGGGAGACATAGAGTTCAACCCATAATACTGTCCTCTCCATGGACCCATACAACAGAGTTGGGAGCTCAATCCCCTCACCTTCTGGACACATAATTAATTTTGTACAATGCCCATGATATAGCAATAAGCCTACTTATCTTCAATTGTTTGTTCAACTGTGTCCTGTATTGTTTTTTTAAGTTGCCTAAGATCATGATTCCATTTAGTCCCTTTGTTACAGGAAAGGGGTCCTTTGTTAAAGGAAAGGGGATCCAGACCCCAAGAGAAGGTTCTTGATTCTCGCGCAAGAAAGAATTCAGGGCAAGTCCGCAGTGCAGAGAAAAAGCACATTTATTAAGAAAGTAAAGTGGTGAAAGAACAGCTACTCCACAGACAGAGTAGGACGTTCCTGAAAGAGGAGGGACAGTCCACCCTAGGTATAATGCTTGTTTATGTACAGGGTGAAAGAAGATCATTGGCAGATGTGCTCTGCTACAAGGGTTTGTGATAAAGGATTAATTTTCTTTTATCTTTTCTTTTTTTTTTGAGATGAAGTCTCACTCTGTCTCTCAGCTGGAGTGCAGTGGCACAATCTCGGCTCACTGCAACCTCCACCTCCTGGGTGCAAGTGGTTCTCCTGCCTCAGCCTCCTGAGTAGCTGGGATTACAGGCATGTGCTACCAAGCCTGGCTAATGTTTGTATTTTTAGTAGAAATGGGTTTTCACCACATTGGTCAGGCTGGTCTTGAACTCCTGACCTTGTAATCCACCCACCTCAGCCTCCCAAAGTGCTGGGATTATAGGTGTGAGCCACCTTGTCCTGCCAATTTTCTTAATTACTATATTTTGCAAGAATCAATACTATTATCTTTAAAGCAAAATTAGGAATGACTTTGTTCTCAAGATATCGGGATATTAGGACAGTCTCAAGTCTGGATCTGTTTAGTAAACATTATCAATTTGTTCCCTTAATTATAAACATCTAATTGCTAGGAATACCCTTCTAGGAATGCAGCCCAGCAAGTCCCAGCTTCATTTTCCTTGTCCTCACTCAAGATGGAGTCGCTCTGGTTCAAACATCTCTGACACCTTCAGAGGCTCAATGACTATTTTTTGAATAAATAAGAACTCATTCTGAATTGCCCTCTCTTTGCTAAGGACCAGAGGGAAAGAATGAAAAGGAAATTCATAAAGACACCCCTAGCTACCTTCTTTATCAGAAGGGAGAAACGGTGTTTCCTTGGGCTATCAGATTCACTTCTTCCCATGGCCTTTTCCCCTTTAAAGTCATTGTCCTTCTACCCATTTCTCCTGTTCTTTCTGTTTTTCTTTTTATTTATTTCCAACCCTCCTTGCTACCACCAAAACACTTAATACATATGCCCTTGATATGTGTTGAATCTAAAGAGTTATCATCATGAGGTTGAGGGAAGTATGGAAAAGTGGGAGTTTATCAAAGTATTCCTAATACGATTTATAGGCTGTCAGTTGTTTATACCTTCAGATTAATTCTGGGATGTATATTTATTTTATTCTGATGATATTATGTGATATATAATTGTTTTTGAGAGTTTAAAATTTGCTTTTGTAGAAATGTGAGGCTTGAGTCATGAATCCTGATGCCTTGCTGCCAACAGGCTTTTGTTATTCTGAGGAGGATGTTTCAAGTCTCTTCTTACTCAGAAGAGAAAGTTTCACACCCTATTGAGTTCATAAAAATGGAGAGAGTGTGTGATCTTGATCTTGCAGCAGGTTTTCTGGGAAGTTCTTAGTTGGGGCTACCTGTACTACACATGGCAATGTTTGAATTGCTTGCCAGATCCACAACACTTCATTGGGACATGATTCTCCCAGTCCATTCCTAAAGAAGGAAGCCAAGGAACCACGTGTATACTGGACGACTGCTTTTTGGTCCTATCTGAAAATTTCATGGGCAGGTACCTGACTCAAGAGGAGTCAATCATCCTCGCTCTTGAAAATATAAACTAAGCCTCACAATATATGCTGTAAGGTTGAGACTGACTCTGGATCAATAAAGTCATACAAGGTTAGGGCCAGGGTTGCCACCACAAACCATAGACAAACGCAAGTTCTAGGGAAATGGAAACTTACAGCCCTACAAAGGAAGTGAGCTGCATAGAGGAGAATGCAGAATGTGTGCAGAGGAAAGCAACCACATGAAGCCACATTGACAAACATCTAGCTTCCAGGTTATCTAAGGACATATTTCCCTTTAATATGCCCCTGGGAGATCTTCTGTTTATTGTGGCAACACAGTCCATGGTGAAGATCCCTTTGTGTGGAAGCTCCAAGAAAAAAGGACACAGCATAGGTCTATTCTGATGTAGAGTTCAAAGTAAAGGTAATTTACTGGTACATAGTTTCCAAGAGTCAGGGATCCAGGAGCAGCTTAGCTGGGTGGTTTTGGCTGTTGAAGTAACAAATGGGCCATTGGCCAGGTGTGCCTTCACATAAGACGTGCTTGATCTGCAAAATTCACTCCTAAGGTGTCTCACGTACCTGCCTGGCAATTTGGTGCTGGTTATTGGCAGGAGTCTTCAGTTCCTCACCACATGGGCTTCTCCATAGGGTTGCTTGAGTGTCCTAGTGGTAGGGTAGCTGTCTTTACCCACAGTTAGGAGCCAAGAGAGAACAAAGTGGAAACATATCGTATGACCTAGCCGTGGAAGTCACACCTTAATTTTGACAACATTGTATTTTCTCCATAAGTCAGCCCTATTCAGTGTGACAAAGGACCACACAAAGACAAGATAACCAGCAGGAGGAGATCATTAGGGGTCATCTTGGACCATGGATATCCCAGTCTGTGACCAAGAAAGACACTAGACTAATTTGTAAGAGAACACATTGAGGCAGCTTTTTCCCCTAACCCTGCTCCCAGATATTACCCATGTATATATGGTCTATCTGCCAACCACACCTTGTCTTCTTACCTGTGCGTATAGTGTTCCTGTGTTTTCAGTGTTCTTCCTTTCCACTTTTCCTTAAACTCTCTACTCATCGTCATCCTCCAAGGCCCTATTTGCATGTCACACCTCTTTGACTTAGCTCTTCCTGATCTTCCAGCGCATGGCAATAATAGATTTTAGCCCTCTGTGTGTTTCACAGTGCTCCCTGCATAGATGTCTTATCACATTGATTCTATTCTGTGGTTACATCTTGAAACAGGAACCATGCTAAGTATGGAAGATAGAGAACAAGGCAGGGATTGGTTATACGGGTTTTTGAAAAGCTGAAAAGCCAGCAGACACAGTCTGGACCCTGGCTAAGGCCTGAACTGGGCTGTGACTCCCTGGAGTCCAGTTTCAGTCTCTGGGTTAATCTCAGGACCTCCACAGAACTGCCAACTCCAACTCCGGATGGCATGATCTGCTGAAGGTCGAAATGAACAGTGCTCAGCAATTCCAAACCAGCACTGGGAACATCTTAGAATACATGTTCTTTTCCCAGGCTTTCAGATTACTAAGTTGCTCTCATCTGTCACTTGGTGGTGAGTAAATCCAGAGTGATTCCCTGGAAAGACTGAATTGGAGTTATGTGCGGATGGACCAATGACCTCAGTTCTCCCCTTCTTTTTGCTTGTTCGTTTCAGCCTCCTAACAAGAAAAATGGATCAGGACATTTTCCTCTGGAAAGTAGGGAAAGACATACCCTGGGTAGAGTGTGTGTGTTCCTTCTAAAGGAGAAGCATATATCAGGCCCTGGGAGGAGCACCGAGAGGATTGATGGTAAGGTTCTGTTAGACGCCTATTCAGCAAAGACTTAATGCAACTTTTTAGTGGGCTCTCCATCCCTGATAATTAATCCTGTTAACTGCCATTTGTTGTTGCTTATTATGCACCAGGTACTATGCTAACATCTTTACATCATTATTTCAATTCAAGCTTATAATACTTGGTGAGGTAGGTATTATTATTAATCCCATTTTGTGCATGGGCAAACTGAGGCTCAGAGAGGTAACACAACCTGCTCAGAGTAAACAGTGGTGGTGACATTGGAAGCAAGGAATATCTAAGTCTGTACCTGCACTCTACCTGGAATACTATGTCGCTTTGGTACTGAGCCCCTGGCTATTCTTGACTCTTCAGGGCTATGACTTGCTTACCTCTTAAAGGAGAAGATGAAAGTGCACAATTCTCAACACCCAATACACATTAAATAAGTCAGTCAATGACTGCCTCCTCAAGAGCAGGGAGGGATGAGCAAAGTCACTGTTCATCCCAGTTCACCCAGTTCATGCCAGTTGTCTCAGTGTTCTATTGGGTTTAGAATTTATCCCCTCCCTATTACCACCCTGAAAAGCCCCCTGTAGGTGGCACATCCTTTGGTAACCCCATGTAGAGGCCCAGTTGGCTTCAATGCCTGAAACATAGTAGCTTCTTGATAAATATTAGTCTCTGGGGAACACTGACATGCCCAGGCTGAGGTGGTAACCCCTAAACACAACTCGTAATGCTTAAATGAGGCAGCTGAGGCCTCGGCAACCAGAAGTATCCTCCATCCCAAAATGCCTGCCCCAATGTCCCAGACAACCCAATGCCATCGAGCCTGAGGGTCCCACCCCTTGACCTTGGATCCCTGGGACCATGATATGTCCAGCCTTCTTTTTCTCCCACTTTCCCTTTGCCTCTCACTCCCTGCACACATGTCTCTCTCCCTCCCCAGAGTCTGGTTACTAATAATGCTCACTCCTGATGAAAGGCCCCAGCTCTGTGGGAATCACATAGTAAAGAAACGTCAGCATCTGCAGGCCTGGGTCATGTCGGTGTCAGTAGCCTCAGCCCTCTCTGTGGTCACTGCTGGCCCAGGTTTAAAGACATTAGTCAGTCTCAGCCAAAGCCCTTCCTTGGGGGCCCAGAGCTTTGATCCTTTGCAGGATTCTGACCATAACCACATTCCAGGCCCTTGCAAATTGTAAACTGCTATGTCTGCCCTCTTTGAATGCCTATGGTACTTTGTGCCTTTCTTTCGTTTCGTAGTTGAAGTCCTCATCTGTGCTGAACACATGCCTGGGTTCTTCTTCCTCCAGACCTCTGCCTGGCTGGCCCTTTCTCATAATTTAGAACTCAACTACCAAGCCTTCGATGCTGAGAGGACTTCCTTGACTACCTTCCCAAATTAGCCGTAAGCACACAGCTTATTAAAAGTCAAATTACTCTATTTAGTTTTATTGTTTTGTTTCTCCACTAGAATATAAGGTACACAAAAAGGCCAAGAATAATGTCTGACTTTCCATCACTATCTCCCCAGTGTCTGGTGCTGGCTGAATATCAATGTTGGCAAGATCTGGATACATTTCCTTTTGCACTGCACTTTTTCTCCCAGGGCTGTGACGATTCATATTCCTCTGAAAACAATCACTTGGTGTTTCACTTTTGCATTCATCTGGGGAATGAGTCAACTTTCTATATTTTTCCATCTGACACCTTCCTAAACTCCATGAATTCTCTAAAGTTGAAGACAATAACTCATGCTTTCAAGTGGTTATTTTATTATCCTAAGATGAATTGTTGACTGTTATGACTGAAGGGGATTGGGTGAAAGTGGGATTATGAAAATTATTGGTTTTTGAGGATGACTCAGTGCCAAGAGCTGGGCAAGGAACCATCTATACTTCAAAGAAACTAATAAAATGCATAGGAAATTGCCTTGCTAACAGTAATCTGGTATCTGGAAGACTGTTTAGAAATCTTAGTTCCCATGGTTTGGTGATGGTTACCATTAGTATTTACAGCATTAATTTACCATTTCTTGCTTCTCTCCTCTATCCTTTGTTTTAATATGCACAGGTTCCCTTCATGTCTCACTGTAATTTTAGCCATCCAATAACCTCATATATGTTATGACTGTTATGGTTACATTTAAGAGAAACATTAATTCAAATTGACTTAAATGATAAGGGGAATGCAGTGGTACATGTAACTAAACAGCCCAGGGGTACCCACTTCAGATGCAATATGATCCAGTATTTAAATGTTATAACAAGGACTGGGTTTCTGCCTAGTTTTCCTTGGCTCTGCTTGTTTATTGTGAGCAATGTTTTCTGAAAAGCTCTTCTTTAGGTCTGATGATGACTACCCACTGCTGAGGCTTACAGCATTCCTCCCTCATGTCCTGTGTGCGTGTTGAAAAGGGAGGGCCTTCTTATTTCATTCTACAAAATAAGAAACCATCATTTCCTTGCAAACTCAGAAAACATCCTCTCAGGCCAAAGGTGCTG
This sequence comes from Cacajao melanocephalus, assembly GCA_963573385.1. Taxonomy (NCBI): domain Eukaryota; kingdom Metazoa; phylum Chordata; class Mammalia; order Primates; family Pitheciidae; genus Cacajao; species Cacajao melanocephalus. The sequence continues at coordinate 78,761 of CAUYLG010016091.1, forward strand.
GTTGGGTTACATGCTCAGACCAAAAGTCATCACTGTGGCCATGATGGAAATTAGCAGGTGATCCTAAGCCCATCAGAGACTCTGGGCTGCCAGTCAGTCTCATCTCAGATGCACAGTGGGGTAAGGCAGAAAAATGAATTCCCCTATTGTAAGTTAGCACACTGTCGGATAACCCAGTAATGAAGTACTGGAAAGAAAACCAATAAATATCCCTGCTATAGCCTACCTATAGAGTCAGGTAGGTTTTTTTGAGATGCCAGTCAATTGTTAATGTGTCTAATAAAGAAACTTTATTCTAGCACCTGCTGTACGGCAAAGGAGCTGAGGTGATAGAAATAAATATGGTAGGACAACAGCTAGTGAAGGGCCCAAAGTCCACTGTCAATTACTATTCACCAGAACAAGGCTCCAACAGAAATATGGACTGCTGTGAGAACCTCGAGGAGGAAGTTAATATCTGGAGAATTAAAGGACACATGGTAGAGGTGACACCTTCCCTGAATCTTCCAAATTGTCTAGTTTGCTTGGTAGAAGGGGTTGGGGTGAGAGTGGAGGGAAGTCACTGCAGGGTAGAGAGACTTGTATATCCAGTGACATAAAGGCCTGAACATGCAAGGGTTCCTAGGAAAGATGGAAAGTTACATGAAGAGAGAGCCCAGGATGAAGGGATGAGGGAAACAGGAAGGAGGACAAGAGGAGCCAAGCCGTCATAGGCTGAATGCACCACTCTTCAAAGAACTAGTGATATTGTAAGACATGAATATTTTTTTCTTTGTAGAGACAAGGACTTGCTCTGCTGCCCAGGCTGGAGTGCAGGGGCATGATCACTGCTCAGTGAAGCCTTGAACTCACTCGAGGGCTCAAGCAATTCTCCCATCTCAGCCTCACGAGTAGCTGGGACTACAGGTGCACACTATGATGCCAAGCTAATTTTTATTTTATTTTTTGTAGAGACAGGGTCTTGCTATGTTGCCCAGGCTGGTCTCAAACTTGTGGGCTCAGGCAATTCTCCCAAAGTTCTGGGATTACAGGCATGAGCCAGCACACTCCACCTGGCAGTGGATTCTTAACCACAGATCAGAGAGAAATGGCTGAACAAACAGAAAAGAAGTTAGCTTTTTATCTCTCACCATAAAAGAATATAAATTACATATGGCTTAAAAAGTTAAATTTTAAAGTGAAACTATAAAAACATCCTCTTGGCCTAGGAAAGACATTATTAAGTCTTTCACAAAAGCTGGAAAACGTAATGACTAAAACTGACATGCAAATATTTGAAGTCTCTTAAAATTAGCAACTAAACACAAAATATTTTTTTTTTTTTTGAGATGAGGTTTTGCTTTGTAACCAAGGCTGGAGTACAGTGGTGCGATCACGGCTCACTGCAGTCTTGACCTCCCTGGCTCAGGTGATTCTCCCACCTCAGCCCCCTAGGTAGCTAGGACTATAAGTGCACACCACAACCACAATGCCCAGCTTTTTTTTTTTTTTTTTTCCTGGAGAAACAGGATATTTCTATGTTGCTCAGACTGGTCTGGAACTCTTAGGCTCAAGCAAGGTTCCCACCTCAAAGTGCTGGGATTACAGGTGTGAACCACCATGGCTGGCCCCATACATTTTTTTTTTCAAACGGAGAAAGTATCAGCCACATATGTGAAAAGCAAGCGTTTATTATTTTCAATATGAAAAGAGATCTTATAAATCAATTATAAAAATATCTATAAAGAAATAATAAATAATAAGATTATGAAAACATATTCATTTTGATTGGTAATAAAATGTTTGCAAATTAAAGTAGATTATACATTTTCTAACTGACATTTTTATTTTTGTTTGTTTTACATAATATTTATTATTGCTGGCATGTGGTGGGTACTCTTTTACTAGCATAGTCTTTCTGAAAGACAGTGTTGCAAAAAGCTATAAGATTGTTAAAGATGGCCGGGTGTGGTGGTTCATACCTGTAATCCCAGCACTTTGGGAGGCCAAGGCAGGAGGATCACCTGAGATAAGGTGTTCGAGACCAGCCTGGCCAACATGGTAAAACCTGGTCTCTACTAAAAATACAAAAATTAGCCATGTGTGGTGGCGGGCACCTGTAATCCCAGCTACTTGGGAGGCTGAGACAGGAGAATTGCTTGAACCTGGGAGGCGGAGGTTGCTGTGAACTGAGATCATGCCACTGCACTCCAGCCTGGGCAACAAAGAGCAAAACTCCATCTCAAAAAAAAAAAAAAACAAACAAAAAAAACCAGTGTTAAAAATAAGACTGCAGTGTCACCAGTTAGAATTTATTTAAAGTGCATCATTAAGGATATGAACACAAATGTAGATACAAGGATGTTTATCTTGGCATTGTTTATACTAGGAAAACATTTATATAAAAGGAAATAATCTACTGTTCAATAACAGGTCAAATTAAGTCAGGAATATCTATACTGTGCAATATTGTTCCATCAATTAAAATTGATTTTGTTGATAAACATGTATTGACATGGAAAGATAGATATTAAAATTTACAAGTATGTTTTAAAATGTTATGTGTATTACAATACCAATTTTGTTAAAATTTATACACACACATATACATATCTGTTATATAGTAATTATCCTGAGTGGTAAAATATAGACTTTCTTTTTCATTTTCTGTGTATCTTTATCTTCATTTACTCTTCCATCTTTTTGTATCTTTTATTGTTTCTGCTAAATATTAAACACATAGTATATAATAAAATACATAATTTTTATTTAAGTTATTAAGTTAGGAAGTCATTCAACTTAAATGCAGTGAATATGATGTTCAGGTGAGGAAAGTCTGGATGAGGAAGAGGTAGAAAAGAGAGATGGAGAAGTGAGTATTCAAATAAAAGCTCACAGAGGGTTGGGGTCTGGTGGGTAGGACTAGAGCAGAATGGCTATTAGAAGACCTGAGCTCTGGCTGACCATCCAGGAGCACAGGGTGGAGCACACAGTGTGCAGAGAGTGGGGACTGGGATTGGGAGGTGCCTAACACAATCTGCATGTCACTGAACTGGTGAATGAGTGATTAGATAGCTGCATGACAGAAAGTTCAAGAACTTTAGTTCCTGCAAAATAGAGATAATATCTCTTCCTCTTTTTCAAAAGGTTTTTGTAGGAATTCAAACATATTCTGAATATGAGCTGCTTGCAAGTTTTAATGGTATAATTGGATATGAAGGATTACTAGTATCCTTCAGTATTGACTGTTTTGGGAGTAATTAAGGGTGATGTTTTCAGAGTAGAAGATCTCTGTAGAGGAGGAACTCTGGCTAAACAGAGGTTCCATTTTTTTCCTTTGTAGGCTCTCACATAATATTTGGTAGCACTTACGCAGGTCTTAGCCCAGCATAATTCTAAGAACTTCTATATATATTAACTTATTTTCACGAAAAATAATGATACAGTACAGTTATTTGATAAAGATTTCATGAGTATTGTGGGGCAGAACAGGGTTTGAACATGGGCATTTTAGTCCTTGAACTAATGCTTTACCCACTATTATTCCATGTCATATGTTGTGTCCCAAATGCAATGGGACAGGTGGATGGAGGATGAAAGTCATGAGGATTAGGTAGGAGGAAAGAGGATGAATGTCATAAAAGCTTCACCCTGTATAAATGACTGGCAATAGTGAGGAGACATTTAAAAGAGGGAAAAATCATTTCCATTTAACTTGTCAAGCATTTATTGGGCCCCTTCTCTGGCAAGGAACAGGGCCATAGGGGGTTAAGCAGAATGAGAGTCTCTCCCTTCTGTTCCCAATGAGCTAATATGGGGAAGCAGTTCCTAGCAGCCAAGTTTGCTCCAATAATCAGGGAAGATTCTGTTTAAAGAATATTTTCTCTGTCATAAATTCACAAATAATTATCTCTGCCTGGCTCAGAAATGTGGAAGTTGACCTTGCCAGGAGGTAGAGGTGAACTCTCAGGGCCTGAGGCATTCCTGAAGGCAGGGGCCTGGCTGCCAGTGGAAACTTTCCTCCATAGAAACAGTTTTGGATCTTGGGGTCTGAGTGTCACCAGCCCAGATGCCCACTCTTGGTCCTCCTATCTCTGTGGCGTCAGTGCTCTGGTGGGTACTTAAGGATTCTTGCTTACTCAGCCTACCCACTGATATGGTTTGGCTGTGTCCCCACCCAAATCTCATCCTGAATTTTAGCTCCCATAACTCCCACATGTCATGGGAGGGACTTGGTGGGAGGTAACTGAATCATTGAGGTGGGTCTTTTTCCATGCTGTTCTTGTGATAGTGAATAAGGCTCATGAGATCCAATGGTTTTATAAAGGGGAGCTCCCCTGCACATGGTCTTTTGCCTGCTGCCATGGAAGACATGATTTTGCTCCTCATTTGCCTGCCACCATGATTGTGAGGACTCCCCAGCCATGTGGAACTGTGCGTCAATTAAACCTCTTTCCTTTAGAAATTACCTAGTCTCAGGTATATCTTTGTTAGCAGCATGAAAACAGACTAACACACCCATAGTACAGGCCATCCTGACACATTGCTGAAGGAAAACTGGCCTCCAGTCTGGGACAGAAATGATGCAACTTGCTTTAGGAAATGCAAAGAAAAACTGGTGGGCTGTTGTGCTAAACAAAAGGCTACATTATGACTCAGAAATCTCCCTCCTCAAGAGATACGAGTTCTGTATTCACCAACGTAAATGTACGAAAATGCTCAAAAATGTTTTTCTGTTTTGTTTTTGAGACGGAGTCTTGCTCTGTCACCCAGGCTGAAGTACAATGATGTGGTCTCGGCTCACTGCAACCTCTGCCTCCTGAGTTCAAGTGATTCTCCTGCCTCAGCCTTCCAAGTAGCTGGGACTACAGGCATGTGCCACCACACCAGGCTAATTTTTGTATTTTTAGTAAAGACAGGGTTTCACTATGTTGGCCAGGCTGGTCTTGATATTCTGACCTCATGATCCATAAAAATGTTTGATTCAAACAGCCCCAAACTAGAAGCAACCCAAAGGCCCATCAACAGAATAGAGCAAATGACTGTGGTATATCATACAACATTGATGGGCCTCACAGACTTGCCAAGCAAAAGGAGCCAGACACAAAGAGAACTTACTGAATGAGTTCATTTATATGAACCTTATGGACAGGAAAAGCTAATTATAGGGTAGAGGTCAGAGGGTTCCCTGTATGAGGGATATTGATTGAGAAGGAGCAGGCAGGAGCCTTCTCGGTTTCTAGAAATGTTCTCTCTTGTGTTTTGAATGGTGGCTAGATAGGTGTCTGCATCTGTACAACTGATTTGTGGACTTCCTATATGTAAATTATGCCTAAAAAATGACTAAGATATTTGAGCTGAAAGGTTTCTAATATGTTCTTTAGTGTGGCCTGAAAATATATAAGTAATTTAAATGTGTAGAAGTTGAATTATTGATTTTTGTATTATGAGTGATTCATTTCCCCCAAAGCCAAAGTAGATTATAAAACTCCAAATAATATTAATATGTTTCCAATATTTCATGCATATTCACCTTTGAACATAGCATTAAGTCCAATAAGGAGTATCTGATTAAAGGTAATGACAGTAGCTAATATTTATATAATGCTTACTGTGCACTGGGCATGGTCTAAGTCCTTCAAGTAATTGATTAAATTACACAACAAAGCTATGTGACATCACTACCACCAGGAAAATTTCTGTTGTATATGCAGAGCACAGTATGTATAAATGATTGCCCAAGTTTGCATAGCCAATAATTAGCAGCACTAGGGTCCAAGCCTAGGCATTCTGGCCCCAAAAGCCATGTGCTTAACCCTACCTCATTCTTCTTAAATAGTCTCTTCTTTGCAAGTCTAACAATCGCTGTCTTTATCTCAATTACATTATATTTAGGAAACTTGTATTTTTTTAGCACTAGCGTTAGCCATTTAATTTGCCTGTGTTCTATTCAATTTGAAATAATATTATATGCAAACTGCAATTAAAGATTAGTTTCCAAGTGTGTTTTATTACAGGATTCAATCTTTTGAATAAAATTTTATCTTGAATCCAAAAATAAATAAAAAGTTTAGCTCTTCCAACGGAAGTGGGATGAATAGGTTGGGGGTTGTGGAAGATTATTGATAGAGTTGGTGGGGAGGAGAGAATGTGCGGATGGATCTTGGCAGCTGCTCTCTCCCTGTGGAGTGCACCTAAATTTTTTTCTCAGAGCAGCTTTGGGCAACAGAACCAAAACAATAGTCTCAAAAATAAAAGCAACAAGGTGACAAAAACAGAAACAAAGATGAAAACCTGCTAAAACAGAACTCTTGACCTACAGACAACAACAACATATGAGTCAGCTTGAAATTGGCTGTCATTGGCTGATGCAAAGTAGCCTAAATTTGGTTTCAAAGTAGCGCACTAGAGTGTTTGAAAGGGTGAGCTGATAAAACACTGAATGTCGTTAACCCCAGGGTCACATGCACTTTGGGAAAGAAAAATGGAATTCTGTGGCAAAATTCCCCTGCCCTCAAGTCCTTAAACCCATCTACTTCCTTCAAGCAATATTCTCTGTGCTGGGATGCAATTTGATGTCCAAAATGTAGATATTCTTTCATTTTCCTGTGATAAGGTTTTGAAAAGTCTGCACTTTCAATCTTTATGTATTGACAACCCCACACTGACTTTTCTGTGTCCACACTGCTTTTAGCTTTGGCTTTCTTTTAATTTACAAAATGTAATACATGGTTTAAAAATGAAATAAAATAAGAACTTCAAATGGCACTGAACAGTATCTTGAAAGCAAATTTTTTTTTACCAGAATACTAAATGTAACCATTGTAATAGTTTCCATTTTATCATTTCAAAATTTTCGCTGTAATGCTGAGTTGTGTATGAGTGTGTCTTTTGTGCTTTATTTTATACACTCTTCTAAATCATGTCATTGTTATTTTCCTGTGCTTGTTCTTATGTGTGTTTTTACTTGGAAATACATCTTACAAAGTTTTTTAAAGTTTGCTTATTCTCCATAGAGATTGGATATTTTCCTACATTTTGATAAAACATTATTCAACCAGTTCCCACTGATGGTTATTTAGGCTGTTTCTGATGCTTTGTCACTGTAAGCAAAGCTACAATAAACCTCTTCATACATGTGTTGTTACACCAGTTTTAAGATAAATTCCTGAAATTCTAATTGCTGGAGCAAAGTGTATGTGGATTTAACAAGTGATAAATATTGGCAAACTGCCTTGCTATTCACTCTCCATATAGCTTAGACAGGGGCCATTTCTCTCCACTCTCCCCAGCACTTCATATCATCAATTTCACGTCTTTACTTCAGCTAAGAAAGGAGAACTTGGATGATGGAATAGGGGTGCTCCTTGCTGGCCATAAGTTCAGTTTCTGCGGAGGCACCATCTTTGTCTGTAAAACAGTGATTATTTGATTAAAAATATTCTAGTTATTACCAACTTGAAGAGATTTCCACTGTCTGAACTTGGGTCAATTGTGTGTTTATTTTGGTCAGCCCATGCTGCCTAGTAGATATTTGGAGCCTACATCTGTAGTTAATGCCAAAACAGTGTGGTGTATAGGAACTTCCAAACATGAGAGAGAGATCTGAGAGAAGTAACCACAGTATCAACCTCCCTAAGAAGCAAGGTTCTAACTGGCTAAGGCCAGTGAATGAGAATCAAGTGGTGTCTTCACATCCAGCACTGGCACACACTTTGCATATAACAAGGGTCCATGCCGAGATGACTTTAACCACCTGTGAGCAGCCTATCCCTTGGATGGGTAAGAAAACCAGACCAAACCTGCAAGCCTAGGCTTAGGTGGGCGTGATCTTCATTTATAAAGTGACTGCCTTAGGGATCATTTTAAAGAAAGGCCTTAACATGACATTTTTGGGTCAATGGGCCAAACTAAGTGTGGCTAAGTGACTAAGGAGAGACTGCTTTCTGGTGCCTAACCTAAATTCTACATTCATGGAGATTGAATTAATGAGATTTTGCTAAGCAGAATTCTGAACTCACAGAATAGGCAAATCAGCAGAGGCTTAGTGTGAGGTTCAGAATTCACTCTGGGTCTAATTTAAGAAATGCTCTAGGTACCTACATTTAGAATAAGCTTTAATTTGCTGGGGCAGCTCTGGTTCAGGGAGAAAAGCAGGACTTGATTTCCTGGCAGAGATGCCATTTATGGGTTGTGAGACCTGGGAATCATAATACTTACCTCACAGGTGTTAATGTGAGCGCTGAAACACAGGATGTATTTGAGGACTTTGGGAAAGTGGAGTGCTATCACAATGTGCAAGCTCGACTTTCTAGGTCCTGGCAGCCCTGGAGAAGAAGTGGGCCCTGCACATGTAGCTCCAGTTCTACCCCAGCTAGGAGTATGAAAGGCCCAGCTTCTGTGGTCATGGAAGTTGCTAGTCCATGCAGCTGTGTCTCTTCCCCATGCAAATGGTATCGCTCAAAAAGAAAAGGAACTTTCTCTGATTATCTATGGCTTCCTAACATATCACCCCACATGCCATGTTGCTTCAGTGATGATGATGTTTATTTTGCTTGTGAATCTGCAGTTTGAGCAGGACACAGTGGAAAGATCATCTCAGTTCCACTTGGTGTCAAAGGCAGGGAACTGAAATCATCTAAAAGCTCATGTACTCCCATCTCCATAACTGATGCTGACTGAGAGCTGGAGCCTTAGCTGGAGTCAAGACAAGAACACTTTTAAGTGACCTTCACATGTAACTGGTTGGTTACATGTGCATGGCATGGTTTGGGGCTCCAAGGGTATGGGTTCCTACAAGAGAGATAAAAGGCTATATTATCTCTTATAACCTAGCCTCAGAAACCACACAATACCATTGCACTGTATAATATTTGTTAGATGCAAGTAATTTCTAATTTCTAAGGCTGGGACATAATCAAGGGGAAGGAAATTAAAATCCACCTCTGGGTGGTAGGAATGTCAAGAATTTATAGACATATTCCAAAACCACCGCACCTATGCCTATCACTACATGTATTACATTATACAACATGGGCTAAAAACCTGCTTTGCCTGACAGTAGCAGGTTTGGAGTCTCTGTTATAATCTGTCAATGAAATACTTCCTGCCATGTCATTGGCAGTGTTTGCTTGCAGTCCGCTTGCCCTGGGACTCAGATGTCAACTTCTTCGTGCTCCACTGGGAAAATAACACTCTTCTGTATTCACAATTATACATTCATTTGGGCCAAGGCTTTGTTTGCGGACTGTATTGTTAACTATTGTTGTATAACAAGCCATCTCCAAAGTCTCCCAATTCCGCAGAATGGCTAGTTCAGTTGATCTCTGCTGTTTTTTAACCTCCTGTAACCATGGGGCTAGCCAGGGCATGTTTAGCTCACGATGATATCATAATGACAGCAGAAACATCATAGAGCAAGTGGAAGCAGAGGAGGCCTCTTGCCCTAGTCTCTGAATCAGCCCAGTATCACTCCCACCCATATGCCATTGTCTAAAACAGATCATGTGGCCACTCCAAAGTCAAGGGTCAGGAAAATGTAGTGCATCCATGAGGCCAGGGTATATGTGTGAAGACAGGGAAGGGTGAAGGATAACAGTTAACAACAAAGATAGCATTATTCTCACCCATGAATCATTTTTTTATATGTTGACTTTCTCTTGTTCTTAAGGCAGAGATTGCAAACATCATCATCCCCGACTCCCACCTCTATGACAATTTTGGTGAAAGGATTCTGCATTTTTTATTTTTCTTTTTTGAGAAAGAGTCTCACTCTGGTACTAGGTTGAAGTGTACTGAACAATTGGTGCAATCTCTGCTCACTGCAACCTCCACCTCCCGGGTTCAAGAGATTCTCCTGCCTCAGCCTCCAGAGTAGCTAGGATTACAGGTGCACACCACCACACCCAGCTAATTTTTGTACTTTTAGTAGAGATGGGGTTTCACCATGTTAGCCAGGATGGTCTTGATCTCTTGACCTCGTGACCTACCCACCTTGGCCTCCCAGAGTGCTAAGATTACAGGCATGAGCCAGCATGCCCAGCCAGAGTCTATTTTCTTTATAGATGATTTGCAACACTCCTCAGAACAATTCTCAGTATAGCAACATGTAGAGTCACTGGTAATTGATTAGATCTGGTAAATGAAATACACCACGTTTAAAGAAAATTCCATCCCAAGAAGCTCCTGTATTGCTGATCCAAAGTACCAATCCTAACCATGCTAAACTCTCCAGGCTTGCCTAGACATGTAGAGGTGCTAAGGTGTGAACAACTGAAGCTGCCAATAGAAAGTGTGTTGAGAATGGCCTTTTGAATTATACACATCATTTTTGCTTGCCTGTATCTTCTTGAATAAGGGAGATCAAATTGGTATAATCATGCACACAAACCATGCGCTAAGGAAATATTGTTCTGAACTCTATAATTAGTCTATTTTCAAAAAGGTCTTTTAAAATCACCTTTCTTTATGTATGGGGAGGTCAGACTCTGATTAAAATGGAATCCCTCACGTGCCAGAGGTTAAAGTTCTGTGTCACATATACACATATACAGACACAACGAATATACACAGGGAAATATCTTGAATCAGGCACCCAGAGGTGATTACTGTTAGAAGAGTCACATTTTCCTATAAAGGAAGCTAGTGATGGGGATACTAGAACACGGTCCCTTGTTCCTTTTTTAAAAATTGTTATTGTCAGCCTGGCTCAGTGGCTCACGCCTGTAATCCCAGCACTTTCGAAGGCCAAGGCGGGTGGATCACGAGGTCAGGAGATTGAGATCATCCGGGCTAACATGGTGAAATCCTGTCTCTACTAAAAATACAAAATATTAGCCGGGCGTGATGGAGGGTGCCTGTCGTCCCAGCTACTCAGGATGATGAGGCAGGACAATTGCTTGAACCTGGGAGGCGGAGGTTGCAGTGAGCTGAGAGAGCGCCACTGCACTCTAGCCTGAGCAACAGAGCAAGACTCTGTCTCAAAAAAAAAAAATTGTTATTGTCACTCAGAAGATGTAATATACTAAGAAATTAATATAGTTATTATATTATGAAAAAAATGAGAAACACTTTTCCTATGTGCTATAACCATTTAGAGGTAAACAATTTCCTTTGGGTGCATTAATAGCATCTTAGAATATAAAAGAAAAAATTAATTAATCAGAACGTGCTCCTCTAGAAGTGCCTCCCCTTCTCCATGGTCCCCAGCCTTTCCTTTCTTTCTCTGCCCCAAGGCCAGCAGAGGTCAACGGGGTAGGTTTGGTGTAGGGAACCAGCACCAGTGAAGGCAAGAGGCAGAGATATCAGGGAAGAGGACAGGTAGGCTAGGTGCCTGCAGTCTGCAGAAGGCTGAGAGTAAGGATGCTTCTGAAGAAAGAAAAATAAACCCAATTCTGGAATCTGTATCCAAGCTGACAATGACCATGTGGATTAATGTGTTCAACAGGGAGCTCCTGACCTTCCAACCCTCTAGGCAAGGTTGCTATCTATCTATCTATCTATCTATCTATCTATTTATTTTTGCCCCTCCTTTTCACAGTGCAGGTCTGGCCTAGTCCACCAGCCCCAAAGCATGATGGTCATCTCTCAGGGAAGAATTGCTACCTTCTGAAGAAAGGCTGGTAGTTTAGGATTGAAACATTAATAATGTTCCTAAGGCTAAAGCATCCCCTTTTCCAGGACAGACTGGATGGGCCTTCTAGACGGTGAGGGATTTAGGGAGGCACATTGGACTGGTTCTTATCACAAAACACTCAGTGAAGAAGTCGCTAAGACACATCAGCCAATCCAGCCCAAGTGCTAATTGGTTTGCAATTCCTCTAATTAGTGTGTCATCTACCTGGACAGCTTAGCAGCTGGCTGGAAGCCCAGACCCTGCCCGGCCAAATTCACAGCTCCCAAAATTTGGAAGTGCAACAACAGTGACAATTCCGCACCTCATCCACATGTGGGCATGCCTATCCACACTTACACACCTTCTTCCTGAGATGTAAAGATAACAGGTTCTCACAATGTCGCTAACAATCTCATTAGGCTGTTTGGTGTGAGGAGGAAGCAAAACTGGTTCTAACTTTGCTCTAACACTTTATGAACAGACTATAGAGTTGCTCAGATTAGCTTTATGATGAAGCAAAGGCTGAAGTTACGAGTAAAACATGTAAAGAAGCCTTAAGGCTCTCAAATATCTCCTTCATCATAGCTATGAGATACTACGACAAGCTATTAACCCCTCAGGATTAAGTACCACCTTCCCTCTGCATCCCACATATTTTCTAAATAACTGGGACACTTCTTAGAGTTCCAGGCTTTTAAACTTGGGTGACATAATGGCTTTTTGTGAAGGAAAAAAAAATTACCTATATGTCCAGTGTTGATATAAATTATTTCTGTCATAATATAACCTCAAAGTATATAAACATAAAGCTCCATATTAACTGTTTATCTTCATGGTTCACAAATGACTATAGCAAAAACCACATTTACAACTTCAATGGCAACAAAGCAATAATAGCCATCCCATTTGAACTAACAATATTAGTTCAATGTGGCATCTTGTATTGTGCTCCTGAAATTAAATTTCCATTTGAAATCTGAACACGACACTGATTGCTATATTTTTCCAGTATCTTTTCTCCCTGACAAGCCCATACTATAGTGCGCTGTGTCATGATTCAATTCCCGTCCCCACCCCCTCATGCTGTTTGCCTGTTTGAACTGCTATGAAAGCTTTATTCATACAAATGAATTGAAGATATCCATCGACCTTCAAACACCTGGTTTATTCAGTAAGATCTCTCATCTTTTTGTTGTTGTTATTTTTTTGGTAGGGCACGGTGCTGGGCTTCTTGCATTAAAACACAAATGCAAGTATAGTGAAAAAACTAAGAGTAGTGATCTTTATGACCCAGAATATATTTGTATTACTGCTTTTTTCTATTATTACCAAAGCAATAAACACACTGTTGGTCAAACAATTAACACATACTCATTGCAGAAAATTGCACACCTCCCTTCTCTCTTTCCCAGAAGGTTCCTTTACCCTGCATGTACATTGGCCCCCAGCAGTCTTCCAGATGCCTCTCAATATTAGGGTGAATACATCTCAGACTAGTATTACAATTCTTGCTACATTTGTGTAACTATAATTTTTTCCCCCAAACCAAAGCTTTGCAAAGCCCTGTGTTTATATAATGTAGCCTAGGACAGGCTAATGTTGTCGAGAAAATGAGACACCTTAAGACTTTGAAATGCCTGAATTTGCCAAAACATGCCTGGAAAATAAGCCAGTCAATATTGGATCTTCTTCAATGTATGGAAAAGTCTAGAGAGGCTAAGCCTCTTGGGAGAAGCTGGGTGTTTGCTCTGAGCAAGGGCCACAACTAGGGTAAGTAAGTCACTCAGCCATAAAATTGAAGGAGGTGTCAAGAAACTCAGTAATTATGGTAAATAGTAATTTAATACAATATATTTTTAGAAATTAAAATTTATGCCAAAAAATACATGATGAAAATAATCAAAATTTTAAATAAAGATTATTGTTCTATTTAGCCATATTAAGCCTGAGGCAAAATGTGTGTGTGTATGTGTGCATGCACACACTTCTATGCATCATGTATTTTTCTAGTGGCTAATTTTTTGGCAGAATATTAAAGTAGTTGAAAAAATATTGAAAAATTAAAATGTAAGTATTAAAATAAACATTGTTCTCAGCTTAAGTATTGTATTATACCCAAATAGTATTTATAATCATTTTAATTCAGCTTTAGTTAATGAAAAGGTATTTAAAATTGTCACTGGGTTAAGAGAAATTGTCAGCATGGCAATTCTCTTCATTGAAAATGAAATAAGCAATGAAGTAGATTTTGAAAATATTGTTGATGTGTTTACTTCCATTATAGCAAGAGCATACATTTTTCCTTCTGCCTCAGGCACCAATGAGGCTTGGCACAGCAGCACCCTGGCCAAGGCAGAGGGTAAATTTGAAGATTAATTAATGCCTGGAACAGAATAAATAGCTATTAAATATTAATTGTTATCATTGTTATCACAATCTCTTTTCATGCACTCCAAAGCAGAACCAGGCCTTCTGGCTGACTGTGCCAAATTCAATTCTGAGGATTTGAGGGGAAGGTGTGGGGAGCAAGCTTGACAATAATAATGACTTTTAAAAGTCTCCAAGTGCCACTGTGACCCATGGTGCTGGTGTCCACTTTGCACTATCTCCATGACAACCTCAGGAAAAATGTGCTTCACTGTTCCCCTTCTCCTAGGGCCTTCTACCCCCCCTTGACCATTAAGGGCAGAGGAAAATTTGAATCCTGTAGGAAAGAGGGGAAAATGGAAATAATATAATGTTACAGTAGCATTTGGGTTAAAGTCCAGACAGTGTCCAAAATTTATACCCTTGTGTTCACCCTTACATGAAAATGGGGATATTCAAACTTACTTCTTGGAGATGTTTGGGGAGTTAAACGTTCTGAGTTTTATAGTGTTTGAAGCAGTACCCTGCACCATGCTATGCCAGAAATAAATGTTTATTAATGGAAAAAGAAGGAAGGAAAGGATGTTTATCTGTTTCTTATTACTGCATAATAAATTACGATAAGCTTTAATGGCTTAAAATAACACCCATTTTTATGTCACAGTGATATAAGTTTGGAAGTCCAGGTGGGCTCAACAGGTTTCTCTGCTGAGCATCTTACAAAGCTCAAGTTACAGTGTCAGTAGGGCTGTATCTGGAGGAACTGGGGAAAAACCCATATCCAAGCTCATTCAGACTGTTGAAATAACTCATTTCTTCATTGCTGTAGGACTGAGGTTCCTGTTTCCTCACTGACTGTCACATGGGGACCACTCAGCTTCTCATGTCTCATCATGTCCCTCCATCTTCAAAGCTAGCATCAAATTCTTAAATGAAAATCTCTCTGACACCCTCTACAGTCCTCTTCTGTTACCAGCTAAAGAAAATTCTCTGTTTTGAAAGGGGCCCATGAAATTAGATGGGGCAGATAATTTTTCTGTATTAAAGCTCAGTAAAATGTAAGATAATCATGGAGGTGATAGTTCAAAGATTACAGATATTAGGGTATGGAAACTTGATGTCCATTATTAGAATTAGGCCTACCACTTGACAGAAAGACAGATGGAAGAAAAAGTAAAATAGTAACATGTTCTTCAAAGGGCTAGGCTGGTTTCATGCAAGATATTTTCTCTTCCATCTAATCTTCATAACAGCATTGTATGATAAGTAATGCACCCATTTTATAGATGAGGAAACTTCAGGAACTGAACCTCTTTCTTAAAGTCTCAGTGTTAGTAAGTCTAAAAGACTCCAAATTTGTATGTAAAAACAAGAGAAAAATAAATTTTATATGAAAATTAGAAAGTAATTAAATACTTGATTTATTTTAGGGAAAATAATATTATCACTGATAAGCTTACCCAAGACAACTATTCACCATATTACCCCTGCTTCCATGTTTCCACTTGTCTTCATTCAATTCTTGGTGATCTTGGGTCTGCAGATATTACGCATAATAAGCTACAACCTTCCTTGAGTCCTTCCAACAATGTAGCAAGGAACACACTGGTTAGATACCAGGCTCTTTGCCCTAGCTAATGTGGACCCATGTTGCTGTAACAATTGTTATGTTTTTAATTTCAATTGAGAGTTGTTCCTTTGAGTATGACTTTGTTTTCTAATTCTTCAGTTTGGAAGATATAGTTCTGGTGCCTAAATACTGGAAATTCAGGAATTTGCCTAAGTTTTGGGGGAGAATGTTCTGAGAAAATTTAAGTGCATGATCATTGGATTCCCTATTCTACTCCAAACTTTATGTGAGCCTCAGAAGATTCGTCTGTGAATACCACAGCGATAGCCTTGACCCTCATTGAGTTGGGAGTTTCATGAGATTACAAAACTATACCTTGGTTCCTTTTCCGTAAGATGGGACCAGAAAATAGTTAAAACTAAAAGCAGATGTCACCTTGCCAAGGACTTTCCCTAAAAGATAAAATTAATGGGTGGTATAGTGATCAGTACTGTGGGTCCTAGTAGCCTAACTTAGGTCACTTAATATAATCTTTAAAACTAAATTTGACATGAAATTTGGGGTCTTTAAAAAACCTTTACGTATTTAACCTTTTTGTCTCTGTTTCATCCTTGTTTGATAGTTGTAATTCTTTTTGAAAACTTCTAAATTCTTCTGGAGAACCAAAAGCAAGTAGGATTTTCCCCCCTATTAAGTCAGGATAGACAGGGAAGCAATATGACTCTAGATCATTAACTTGGGAGTTCTGGCTGTCCTTGGGAGAGGGCCAGTGGCCCAGGAGGGAAGCCAGATGGGGTCAGAGACCTCAAACTGACAGATGTGGCAGTGGAGGGTTCCAGGAAGAAAGATCAGAGCTTGGCCAGGAAAGACAGCCACTTGCCCAGATGCAAAAACCCAGAGGACTGAAGGTAAAGGCTTGGGCAGTATTTTGGCTGAGTCATAGGAGAAACTGGTCAGCAGCTAAGGTCAAGTTTAGGACAAATAAACACTGCTCAAGGAGCCCTGAGAAAGGAGAAAGGAGAAAGAGGACAGGGAAGAAGGTGTCTGTAGGACCCTGAGAAGTAAATAGTATCCATGTAACACTTTTATTTAACCCTTTCTGTGGTCCTACCACATATAGAAATGTAATAATATATCCATATCCTGAAATTCAAAGAGTACTAGGAGCAGCAGATAAATCTGCCCCATTACATAGGTTATGGAGAAACAAAAAAGCAAGAAGTTAAAGAACAGAGAGAGTAAGAAGGAACTGTCTATGAAAATTGTCCAATCTATCTCAACTGTGTCATCACAATGTTAAGTTTCTTCTGGGTAATTTGCTGACCCAGAAGCAAAGGATGGTCTCAGGTATGACTCAGTCCTCTACGTCCGAGACAGCTGACACCCTCTCACTTGAGAAAGGATAAAAGGTTTTATCCTGGAGACTTTTCTCATTTATGAAAGGGGTTTTGGACCACAGTTTATGTATTCTGATGATTTTTGCAAAATGCTTTTGCCTATACTAATTTTTAAGAGACCTATTTAAATTACAATTCATATAAAGTTTATTGAACAGCACAATCTACTATGTTTGCATGCTTTCTTCTTTTAAAACAATGGTCTTGCTTCTAATATTTGCATAATAACCCTAACTAACTAACTAAAACAACTCACACAAAATAATACCTTCTTTGGACCAGACTGACCTAACCAGTGAGGACACAGTTGGAAAAGACATGTCAGAATTCCAACTAATAAACATAGAAGGAGAGATTAAATTAGAAAATCACCCCTTGGCAACCACAAGAGTAATAATTGTTTCAGGCAAGGATCATCAATGGATGCTAAAATTAGTAGGTGAAAGTACTATGAGAAACAAGATATTTGCATAGTCTCAAAGTATTTCCCCACAAGATACTAATTAATTACAAAGAGAAAAATAGTAACTTCACAGTGGAGAAGCCTGGCAGACACTCTTTTAATGAAGCAATTATAGTTAACATCACAAAAAAATAGGACAAATCAACATGATGTGCCTCATGATATGATGCACTGAGAAGGATGCAGCATGACTTCTGTGGGTTTTCTGCCAAAATTGCATAGTCTGAATATAATTATGAGGAAACCTCAGACAAACCCAAATTAAGAGACATTCTACTAAAAACCCGGTCTCTCCTTTTCAAATGTGTCAAGTTTATGAAAGACAAAGAAAGGCTGAGGAACTGTTCCAGATTCAAGGGTAACAAAAGGATGTGATGGATTGGAGAGACATGGCAACTAAATGCAAAATGTGAGCCTGAATAAGATCCTAGACTTGGATCCCTGGATTTAGTGGGACAAGCAGTAGACTTTGAATAAGGCCCCTATTGATCAGTTAATAGTATTGAATCAATGTTAATTTCCTGATTTTGATTATTGAACTGTGATTACATAAGAAGACTCCCTCGATTTTAGGAAATTCATGCTGAAATATCTAGAGATAAAGCAGTATCATGTGTGCAACCTTCATTTAAACATTTCATAATAAAGTGTGTGTGTGTGTTTGTGTGTGTGTGTGTGTGTGTGTGTGTGTGTGTAGATAGGTGATAGGTAGAAAGAATGCTAAGCAAATGTAGTACATTTTTAAAATTTGCAGAGAATCTAGGTAAAGATCATACAGAGATTATTTATATACTCTTTTAAATTTTTTCTATTTTGTTTTAAAATAAAAAGTGAAAGTAACACATAGTTTTTAAAAAAAGTATCTGCCATCAAAGAGCTCACAGCCTTGTGAAAAGAGATAGGCAAGTCACCATAAAGAAATAAACATAGCTGAGCAAACTACAGAGTGTTGTAAGGGCACAGAGTATGGGACATAATTTCTAGAAGTAAAAGAGAATAGACGTTTTCTAGAAAAGACAGTAAGTTTGATTTAAGCAAATTCATTGCCTTCCTAGCCTTTAAGTGAAATATTTAGGCTCATAATTCTGAAAAGTCAAGTCAGTTGTTCTGTGTTGGTATAAAAAAGGCTTTAGTTCATAGAACAATCTGTTTAAACCATCCACACATTCATCTATCCATTAATATGGCTGTAATATTGTAATATATTGAAAAATAGACATATTTGGTCTCTGCTTCCAGTTCCTGGCACAGAACTCCTAAAATCCTTTTCAAATGTGTAATTTCCTGGGTGTTAAGAGTCTCTCCTGTTCTGAGGCATCTCTTGGTGGGCTCTTGGACAGTGACTGGTCACCAGAAAGACCAAGCCATCATTATGAGCTTGGAGCTTTCAGTCTCACTCCCTTCCTCTGAGAAGGTGAGCAGAGGGGCAGATTTAGTTAATAATATACCATGCCTAACATGATGAAGCCTACATAAAAAACCCCAAGCTATAGGAGAGCTTCTGTATGGCTGAAAACTTGGAGATTTCCTGGAAGAAGTTCAGTGCCTGTTCTTTCTCCATCTGGATTTTTATTTGCATCCTTTGTAATACCTCTTCTTGAGCATAAATAAAGCACTTTCCTGAGTCCTATAAGCAACTCTGGCAAATGATGGAAGCCAAGGAGAGAGCTGTGGAAGTCTCCCTTGTATAGCTAGTCAGTCTGATGTTCCAGAGGCAGGCCTGAATTTGTTATTGGCATCTGAAGTCGGTGGTGGGGCGGGGGCAGTCCTATGGGACTGATCCCTTAACCTATGGGATCTGAGTCTAACTCCATGTAGTTGGTGTCAGAATTTAATTAAATTTCAGGACACCTAGTGGGTGTTCTGCCAGAGAATTGATCTGTGGGTAAAAAGTTTACATGTTTGATTTTAGAAGTGTTCTGTGTACTGTGTATGAGAGTAGGAAACATGATTTGCTTTTTCCTGTCTCACACAATGGTCATCTCTCCACCCATGGCTTCTCTAGAGTATCAGCACAAACTAAACAGTTTTACTATTTGTACTCAAGCTACAGTTACACTGAGCATCTCTCTTTGCTCACAAAGATCCAAGTATTGTCTATGCTCTCCTGTTAATTGCTTTGAGGTTCACCATAGGGACAAGATTCCATGAATGGATCCTCAGCCTCATTTAACTTTATTCTGACAAATCCAGAAATGTGTCTACACTTCTCTAGGTAGGCAGAGTAGATACTTGCTAGGTATTGAGGCAGGTATCTAAGTAGTAGAGGAAAGTGTTTCCAATCACTTCCACTGAGTACACTGAGGTAAAAGGATATTAGCAGCCCTGTATTGGAGCAAGGTATGGATTCTCAGGGGCCAAGGAAGGAGAGATGTTTTGGCAGCTGACAAGGAAGTCTTCCCAAGGTGATGGCATATGGCCAGAATAGGAAGCCCCTGGCAAGTCTGAATTATACTGAAAATTCAAAGTATCTTCTTATCTTCAACTCCAGTAATACTATTTCACCTCTTCCAAAATCACTGGCTTTGACTGAATTAATAAATTAATTGACTTCTGAATTCACAACACACAGGACCTGGCAAATAAAATTTGGAATCCAAATAAAATCAGATTCTTCCTGATATCCCTGATCTATCTCCAGTCAGTTCCAGGATGAGACCTTTATTCCCATCACTGGGAACTTACATAATCATTTATCTATGACCAAGTTGTCGTGAGTGCTTTCATCTGACATGGTATGCATGTTGTACTTAAAACTAAATTCCTAAGAAAATGCTCCTCTTTACTCATTTAGTATCTATTCACTCAATAAGAATTAACTTAATGTATCTTAAGAATCAGGGGCCAATTGCAAACCTGTTGACATGTCATCATAGCTGAAAAAAATTCTGAACTGAAAGCAGAAGGTCTGGTTTGTGCTCCATTTATGCCACTATGTATGTATAGGTAAATGGCTTCTTTTCTCTGACCTTTGGTTGTCTCACTAGTTAAGTGAGAATGCTTTAACAATCTCCTTAGTACCTTCCAGCATTGTAGTGTCAATAGGCAGGATGGATTGTTCACTTGAAGCCTCAAAGGATTATAACTTTACACTGAAAAAGTTATTCAAGGACAAACATACTAATGATGGGAAGGGATAGACACTGTTGCAAGATTACTAAGTACAAGTAGGAGTATGATTTCCCCAAAGGTAGGGAAAGAGTCTCACAAAGGAGATTATAAAGAACATAAGCTTTGAGATAAGAGAGAACGTGACCATGTCAGAAAGAAGGGAGGATCTTCTCAGATGAGAAAGTGATTGCCTCTTCTAATACCTGAACAGGACAGACGCAGACAAAAGTGAAAAATGGAAATGAAACATTGACCAGAGTTTCCTTGAAATAATGAACTTAGCCTTTAAAAAATTTACAAAGGTATTTCAAAAACTTAAACTTTTGAAATACCCATTATTTATAAAGCAAATGACATTTTCCTTGGCTTGGGAAAAAGACAGAGAGATGACTTGTAAGGTATTTCCCAGGCCTAAGACACCATGATAAAACTCATCAAGGAACTATGTTGTTTAATATTGGACTCACTGCTCCAGAGGGAAAAGTATTTTCCTTGAAGATACTTAGAATGTTTAGACACTTGATCTGTCTCTTTTTCCAAATGTGACAAGATTTTGAGTTATTGCTTCATGAAGGAACTGGATAACACCCTGAGATGCTGTTTGTTTCTTAATTGCTTTGCTGTAAGCTGCTGTTTTAAATTCTAAACAGCTTAATAAAACTTTCCAACAATTTCAGCATTTTCTAAATTCAAGAGGCCATCTTTATAGCTTTTGAAGAAAGTCCAGGAGTATTGTCACTAAGCAATTTCAGGCAGAAACCTAATTTAACCGATGAAATAATAACAAGTGGAGTGATGTCATTTAATATTCCCTAACAACTCAGTGTGCATGTGATTAACACTCCATTACCTCACCAGCTGATTCAGAGAGATGGGTTTACATTATATAGGAAGGTTCATCCAAATGTCTATCTCAGCCACTTTGCCTTCAGTCAATGGAGAAACTGACTGAATCAGATAATGCATTGAACTGAAGACTGTGGGTATTTAAGGGTCCATATGGTTTTGGTCCAGGAGAGTGAGAGGGCAGTGAGAAAAAGCATGGAGGTAGGCTCACATCTGTGGCCTTTCATTTTTTAAAAACAGGTGTCTGCTAGACAGACCTGGAGCCAAACCAAGGGCTTCCCAACACTTGTGGCAAAATCACTTCATTCTCACCACCATCCAAAGTAGATATGATGGTTTCCTTTTTCATTTTTTTTTTTTAAATAAACCAAGATTCAGAGAGGTGAAATGATTTGCCTTAAGCTCACTTCTTGCAGAGCTGGGATTTGAGCCAAGGTCAAACTCCGAAGTTCTTCTAGAAATCCATGTTGTCACACCTTAGAGAGTGGCTGTCCTTTGCCTGGGCTCAGGTTGAGACCTTGTCTCTTTCAAACCTGATTTCCACTCTTCCCCTCCCCTCTAGTTACCCCTACTCCTCTCCTTGGCTGTTGGCAACAGACCCACCTCCTTCCATTTCAGGATATAGCTTATGTACCTATCTCATCTTTCCTAGCCTCATGATATGTCATGTCCAGAAAGCAGAAATGCAAGTAAGCTTTAAATGGCTGATCTTAGCAACATATCCATCACAAAATCAGTCCAGAAGCTGCTCCCATGCAAATTAATAGCTGAAACAGACGGCCCAGCGGGAATTAACCAATGTGCTCACTGAGGGGGATCTTGCTTTTCAGTAGACTTCTCCATCCTGTTTCAAATGTCATTATTGGCACAGAAGGAAATGGGGTTTAAAGGTTTGCATTGTGATTGAGATTTGGCAGGGCTTGAATTCCTTGAGTTAAATATTCAGATGCCCCAGACTTCCCCTCCTGTTGCAAAGCTGATGGTTCTTTTCCTCTATATTAAAGGCCATATTAGGCAGCTGGTAATAATGTACACCACCACAGGGAAATAGAATGATCTTACCCTTCGTCCTGTTCATAGGATACAGTGCGGTGCTCATGAAACTTCTCCCATATCATCGGCCATGCTTTTTGCTGTCCCCAGTGTACAAGATATAAACTCTTAAGCCCAATTAAAAAGTATTTAACACCTTCATCTTCCTCGCCTGTGCCATCATAGCCAATCCATTATATATAAAGCCCTGTGGATTTAACCTCCCAAATTTCTCTTGAACCCGCCTATTGTTCTCCATTTTTATTGTCATTGGCCTATTTCCAGCCATCATTATCTGTATACCAGTTGACACAATTACCTGCTAGTTGGTCTCTTTGCCTTTACTCAGCTCCTGTAATGATCCATTCACTGCACAGGGAGTTTCTCAAAATGAACATTCTCATTTTGCCTTCTTGATTTTGGCATTTTGGTTATTCCACATTAATGTCAATATAAAAAAATGCAAACTCAGTAATGTGGCCTGCATGGACCCATAATGTACAACCTCTGCCTACCCTTCTGACTATCAGACACTGCACTTGTTCATACTCCCTTAGCTCCAGGCACAGCACCCACCAAACTCTCCTGACCCCAACCCTTTGCCTATATTCTTCCCTCTGCCTGGAATAACTTCTGCACTTTGGTGAGTTCTCAGCTCAAATACCACTTCCTCAGAGAAGCTTTCCCCAAGATCACACCACTGACCAGGTCATGTTCCCCATTCTGTTTACTCCTTACACTCTGAGTCTTTCTCTGTAGCTATGATAGTTGCAGTTTTAATTCTTTGCGTGATTATTTCTTTGGTTTTTGTTTCCCTTGCCAGGCAGTTAACTTTGAGTTTAGGAACCCTGTCTGATTTTTTTCTAACTATTGAATTCCTTATGCTGTGGAAGATTGTGAGATGTCTTACAAAATGAATCTTTTCAAGTTACTTTTAAATGTTCGTTTACGTAAATCAATGCAAAGAGGAAGACTCTCAAAAGCGTTACTTGCTTAACACCACTGTTCTCACAGAAAGGCTTGGTTAATTACAAGCTTAGGGAAGCTGTAGTCAATGGGCTAATTAATACAAGATAGATGAACACATTTCACCTCTTATGACAACCATTGTTTACATTGTAAGTGAATAAATGTAATTTTCTACAATAAACACTCCAGCAAATATAATTTTCAATGACTGACACCTAAGTCTGAAGGTTACAAGTCAATATTCTTTGCAGATACATTTGAAACAAATTCCTAAATGTTATTGGAAAGTTCTTTGTATATTTTAGTAAACTCACTTAGACAAAAACATAGCATTGACAGGATACAGACTATAGATTTAACTTCAAATAAAGATGCGCTAACTGATATATAAACATTCTTTAATCTTCTTTGTTATCTTTCTTAAAACATGTAACACAGCATGTTGGATTCTTAAAAAAACGTTTGTGTGTCAACTACTTCCCTGAAATGTCCTCCATTCCACACTATTTAGACTTGTGGCATGTGGGTTTCAACCATACTTGTGACAAATACTGAATCACATCATTCGATGTTTTAATGATGTGTGTCCACAGCCTAACATGGCATTGGCTACTTGGTTGGTACTTAATAAATATGCATTGAATGAATGAATGACCAACCAAGCTATGGAGTGACCTAGATGGGTCAGGATGAGACAGGGTTCTATATCGATATTCACGCCTTTCCTCTGGCGGAGTTTCTCGATGTTGCACTATTGACATTTGGGGCTGGCTGATGCTCTTCTGTGTGAGGGGCTGTCCTAGATGTTATAGAATGTCTAGCAGCTCCCCCAGCCTCCACTCACTTGAAGCTAGTAGGACACCCACCACCCCTTTGGTGGCAAAACATGTCTCCAGACATTGCCAAATGGGGGGCTCATTTGAGACCACTTATCTAGAGTTGTAGATGAATAGTAATTACACGGGCAATGCTCACACATTTCTCAAAGTGGTGAAGAATAAGAGGATAGAATATATTCATGACCTGTGCTCTTGACAAAGTGAAAAAAATCAGAGACTTTGGAGTCAGAAAGGCTCCTGTTTGTATCCTAGATCTGCCTACCTATGTCCTGGCTGTGTGACACTGGGCAACTTACTCAGCTACCCAAAGCTCTCTGTCTATAAAATAGAACAATAGGGTGGTTATAAAGAGTACATGAGCCAATACACATGAAGCAATTACAGTATGTGATGCAAAGTAAGCACTCAATAGGCCACTGGGTGCCGTCAACGTTATTGCCGATATTACTGCCAGCTACCTCCATCCTGTCTTCCTTGCTTAAATAAATGCTGTTTTGCTATATGCTTTCCCAATCTCTTCCTTTGACTCCTAGGGCCATCACATATATGCTTTCTGGAACATTCTACGGTACTTTCCTAAGCATTTAACAATAAGGCTGTACAATAATATGCCAGCTTTGGTGCCCTGGAACACTGTTGTCTTACCTCTGGCCAACGCTTTTGACAGAATTGTGCCTTCAGCACGCCATCTCTTGGTAAAAGGTCTTATTGTACCACGCATCTTCAGCCTCAGCTCAGGACACAGCAACTCAGTGTAGGCAGCAGGCTGCAAATGTCATTGAGCCAAGTGCTTTTCTCCCCAAACACTGTACAACCAGATTGCTTGGTTACTGTCATTTGCACAGAAGTGTAGGCATAAAGAAAATTCACAGGCTCAGAATGTCACAGGATGGTGGAAGAGAGTTTCCTTAGAAACTCAATGGTTCTCAATGGATTGGGGAGATGCAGAGAACAGAGGAAGGCAACTTAATCAGGCCTGACCCAATGTATCCTGCTGTCTGTACAGTCTGTGCTCCTGCAGCTCTGAGTGGAGAGAGCTGCACTGGCTCCTCTCTAGTAAAACATCTCATCAGGATAAAGGAAGCATCTTAAGATAAAAACCCAAAAACCTGTTTGTACTTACAGGAATCAGAATGGTAATAGCCACCACATCCCTCTATCAAAATCTGAATCATCTTTGAATGATATGTTAAATCCACATAGGGTTTTTTAAAAAAAAAATTATTTCAATAGGATTTTGGGAAAACAGGTGGTGTTTGGTTACTGGTTAAGTACTTTAGTGGTGATTTCTGGGATGTTAGTGCATCCATCACCTGAGCAGTGTACACTGTACCCAATCTGTAGTCTTTATCACTCACCACCCCCTGCCCTTTCCCCCAAATCCCCAAAAACCAATGTATCATTATTCTACCTTTGTGTTTTCATAGCTTAGCTCCCACATGTGAGTGGGAACATACAATCACATAGGTTGTTTTGTTTACGATTTTTCATTTTGTCTATTTAAAGAATGGGACTGTCACATTTCTCATTGCTTTTCTAAACCAAACTCAAGCTTACAGATGAGTCACACTAATTCCTTTTTATCTCACATGTGAAATGTGGTGGGCCTACTTTCATCTAGAATTCACTGATTCATAATTTGCGAGTGTGGAACAGAAACGGTGTTTAGGTTGACCGCAGCTCTATGTGAGAAAAGCTTTTTGGGAAATTGATATTTGAGCAAGCATATGTAAATAAATAAGGTATAAACTGCTTCCATTCTGCCAAAGACACTATTTACATACAATAAATAGGAAATTATCTTTGTGTGTTAAAGGAAGCAGTCCGGTAGAAATATAATGAAAGTTATATATGTACTTTTATTTATTTATTTATTATTGAGACAGAGACTCGCTCTGTCACCCAGGCTGTAGTGCTGTGGCATGATCTTGGCTCACTGCAACCTCCAGCTCTTGGGAACAAGTGAGCACATCCGGTTAATTTTTGCATTTTTAGTAGAGATGGGATTTTGCCATGTTGGCCAGGCTGGTCTCAAACTCCTGACCTCAAGTGATCTTCCCACCCTCCCCTTGCAATGCTGGGATTACAGGTGTAAGCCACTACACCTGGCTACATATATAATTTTAAATGTTATAATGGTCACATTTAAAAAGTGAAAAGTGAATAAAATTAATTATAGTAACATCATTTATTTAACCTAATATATGTAAAATGTTATGTCAACAAGAAACCAATACAAAAATTATCAGTGACATATTTTATGTTATTTTTCTCAAACTCCTTTGAAATCTGGTGTGTGTTTTACACTTACAGCAGATTTCAATTCAGACTAGAGACATTTTATGTGCTTGCTAGTGACATATGACTAGTGACTACAATACTGGATAGTCCAATGCTAGACTTCATCCTTTTTCCCTTCTTCCTTCTGTTCTTCCTGTTCATGAAGTCATCAGCATTAGAGATCTTTATGTTGCTATTGTTTATCTGTTTACAAGGATAACAAATATTCACTCTAGTACATTCTCTTCTTTCTCTAGAATCCTCACCAGGAGTTAGTTAACTATTATGTGTACTCGGTTCATATTTTTTAACTCCCAAATATAAGGTCAGGGTCTGTCAAGTTCAAGTGAAAAAGAAATACTAAGACTGAATTTTTGAACATAAACCCATCATGGAAATTCTGGAACATTCAGTTAACTGCTACATAGCCTTTGGGTTTACAGAGTAGAATTTGAAGGTCTGCCACATTGGGTTTTAGCAAAGCTTTGAACATGTACAGTCTGAAATTTTGGCCTTCTTGGGCTTGCATTTTAGGGGCTCTGTTTATAGAGTCCATTCACAAGCCCAGCACAGTTGTCCACACTGGCCCATCAGACCAAGATTTTCCTGGGCACCAAGAAATCAAGCATCAAAGAGTTTAATTGTCTGCCCTTGGCAAAGCTCATGAAAATATGTGATTCGTGAAATAAATTTCTGTGAACTTGATTCCATTTGCAACTTTCTTGTTGACCACTGTATACATGTACCTAAACCATAGAAAATGAAAACGTTTTCAGGTGAAAACTCAGACTTCTAAGATAAAACTGGTCTTCAGTCATTTCCAATAATGAGGAAAATTCATGTGCACTAAACTCGGACTTGGATAAAACTGGTCTTCAATCATTTTCAGAAATGAGGAAGATTCACGTGCACCTATGAAGGGTAAGGTGCTTGCAATATCATTCAGGAAGAGCTTTACTTGTATTGACTGAACCTTCTTAACAGTGCTAGGGGTTGGGTATCACAGTTTCATTTTAGACATGAAGAAACCAAGACACAGAAAGACTGAGTCACAGACCCAAGGGCACGCAGCTGGCCAGCATTAGAACCAGAATGTGGTTTGGCAACTCAGTGATGGTAACCTGAGTCTGGTGTTCTCACACCAGCCAAAGGCCTGTGGGCAGCAGGTGCCTGCACCATGATTCCTCAACACAACAGTCCCTTGAATTAGGCAAGATGTGTGTTTTTTTTTTAGGGGAATAAAATTTCTGCTCAATCCTATCTGAGGATAAGTGGTAGCCAGAGTTAACAATCTACTAAAGTTGCCTACAAAATAAGGGTGTCAACTTGTTGAAGTGCAAGCCAGGAAGAACAGAATGCCCAGGGAAGGCCGAAGTGGGTGTTTTCAGCACATTGTCACCATTCTAATGACTACAAGTTTTGTTTTAAAGAGAATTTGAGCTGCGAAAAGTGTTACTGCCAACAGGCTGCGATTTTAATGATCTAGCTTTTATTGTGAAAATGAATCTCATGCTTGTGAGAAGTGTGGAATCCATCAACAGACTGAGTGAATTATCTTGAGTGCTGCCTGTCTAATAATCAGTGTTGTTTGTTTGCGTTTGCTTGCTTAGTATTGAATTATTTAAAAATGTTTTAATTATTATTACTTTTATTATCGTTATCCCTATAGGGCTTCAAGTTACAAACAGTAACAAACACTCCCAAAGGTAATGACTGAAGATGAATTATTAAAGTCTCTTTCCTGTTCTTAACTAATTTCATAATGTTACCTAACATCACCAGCCATCACATAACAGCCCTGAGTGAATTTTGATGTAATGTGTCATGCCCATCCTTTAATTCAAATATCTTTCTAAAAATGTAAAAACCAGTGCAGTGAACACATTTTAAAGATTATCTCTCCCCAAAGCATTTCCTCTTAAACTGTAAGATTTAGATATTTTGGAAAAATAAAGTCAAGTTAGTCATTGTGATACCATCACCTTCCCTCACCACTCTTTCCCTTAATTCTGAACTGCATCTAAAACTCTCACACTTTGAAAATTCTCTGTTAAAGTAATTTTTTCAGAATAATGTATTTTTCTTTTGCACAAATCACTTGAGTTTAAGCACCTTGGCCTGTCTACAAGTACTCTGCAATCCCCTAATTGTTTCCTGATGAACCCAATATATTTCTATTTAACTCTAAGCATGGCCATTCAAAGATGTATTTGATCAAAATATCTGGCTGCATCTGAAATACATCAGTGCTGTGATTTGTTTGAGCATGTCATTGTCCTCTCTGTGCCTTTCTTTTCTAATTTGTAAAATGGGGATAATAATTCATATTCTGCAGAATTGCTGAGGCAATTATGGAAGATGATAGGTGTGTTTAGCACAAATCACAAATGCTTTCTTTCTTTCACCAGGACAGGCTTCAGAAAAAGAGAAATTGATCTAACAAGAAAGAAGTATTATCAAGCAATGTTAAAAAAGAAATTGGTAAACACAATGGCAAATGTTTTAAAATTGCTTTAGAATGTAATAATTGCAATAATAATAGTGCTTTACTTAATGGAAAGCAGATCATGGAGTAAATAAGTCACTAGAAGCAGTAGCATGAAAGTGGAAAGTGGATAAAACCAAGTTAAAGAATTTTAAGGATTTTTGGAAGCTAAGAAAGAGACAGGTTGCTTAATTTAAAACTTTGTTAAGATAACACAGAGGCCTGGGGGTTGGGGGTCTAGGGGACGGATAGCAGGGGGTGGAGGGATTGGGGAGGGATAGCATTAGAAGAAATACCTAATGTAGATGACGGGGCGATGGATGCAGCAAACCACCACCATGGCATGTGTATACCTATGTAACAAACCTGCATGATCTGTACATGTATCCCAGAACTTAAAGTATAATAAATAATGTTTAAAAAAGTATGTACATTAAAAAAACTTAAATGATAACTACTAAAAGAGTAGGTAATATATAACTTACTGACAAAGGAAAACAAAAACAAAAACATTAAGCTAGATCATCTGAAGAGAAAACAGGAAATAGGAGGGGAGGTGAACAAAGAAAATACATGGTAGATAGAAAACACAGTGGAGCTATGTTCAAACCAGTAGACAAATACATTTAAAACATTCACCTACTATACACAAGTAAGTAATGTGCGTGGTAAATCTGAGAAATACATTTATACAGTCAGGAAAGAGAAATAACAATTGTAGAATACTAGTTGTCTTTGGATTTGAGAAGAGATTGATTGAAAAGAACAAAAGCTAGAAGAAATAAAACTAGAAATTATTCTGTCAGCCAGATACATCAGGATGTAGAATTACATGACACCTGCCATCCCTTTGCTGATACTTTCAAGTTGATTAACATGGACCCAGCAGTCCCATAGGACAGAATTTTAGCCTTACTTAGGAGTAAAGTTTAGACCCATGTAGACATGCCTGATGGATTGCTTGGAACTGGCTGACTATAAACATTCTACTTTAAGGTAATAATTACCAACAGAGAAAACCCTTCAAAGAGAGTTGCTGCTTTTCCTAAGGCCTTCCAAGAATCCAAAAACTTTCAGAAGTCCCAAGGATCAAGTCCCAGGATCTAAGGTGAAGATTCATATTTTGCTGCTTTTAAAACTCATGTCTTTTTGTTCACCGAGGACCAGCTGTTGATCGGGACCAGAGGGCTGGATTCCTCTCTTTTATGTTGGAGAAGTTTGTTTTCTTTTTGCCTTCATTATTGTTTGCTGAAATCTGGGTCCCCACCTCTCATCCACTATTCTAATTCCAAGACTTTGACTCTGCCTTGAGGCCCACACCTCATCTCTGATAGCTGCCGATGACAGGGGTATTGGCTTTAGTCAGTGTCCCATTTTCCCTTTGTGATGTCTCACAAAATGCTTCTTTCTAATTTGAGTCGATCTCAAACACAAAGCATTCAGAGGCCAGGCAGACAGAATAGTTGGGTGAAGCGGGCTGCGTGGAAAGGATTGAGAGGCGGCAGCTGGTAGTTCATCTTGGACAGACTTTTGTCATTAGGGAATAGGGCATGTGATGTGGTTTGGCTGTGTCCCCACCAAAATCTCATCTGGGATTGTAGCTTCCATAAGTCCCACGTGTTACAGGAGGGACCCAGTGGGAGACAACTGAATCATGTGGGCTGTGTCCCCATATTGTTCACTGGGTAGTGAGTAAGTTTCATGATATCTGATGGTTTTATAAGGGGTTTCCCCTTTTGCTTGGCCTTCATTTTCTCTCGTCTACTGCCATGTAAGACATGTCTTTTGACTTCTGTCATGGTTGTGAGGCCTCCTCAGCCACATGGAACTGTGAGTGCACTAAACCTCTTTTTCTTTATAAATTACCCAGTCTTGGGTATGTGTTTATCAGCAGATTGAAAACTGACTAACATAACATTAAATAAATGAGGGGGAGAGAAAACTGGAGACACTGATTATCAAGATGGCTGTGCTATCCCAAGAGGCTACACTTGAACTTTCACTTCTCTTGGGTATATGCCTAAGAGTGAAATTGCTGAGTCATGTGGTTAACTCATGTTTAACATTTTGAAGAACTGCCAGACTGTCCTCCAGTATAGCTGCACCATTTTATATTCCAATCAGCCATGTATGAAGGTTCTAATTTCTCTACATTCTCACCAGGACTTGTTTGTCTGTTTTTTTGATTATAGCCATCCTCATGGGTGTGAAGGGGTATCTCTTTGTGGTTTTGATTTGCATTTCCTTAATGACTAGTGATGCTGAATTTTGCTTTTCATGTGCTCAATGGCTAATGTAAGGTTTTAATATTGGATATAAATGTTTTCTATGAAAAGGGACATTTCTTTCCTCAGGGGGCCCACATGTCTGCCCAGGGGTATGACGTTCAGCCAAGGCTTTGAGACTCATCAGTTACTCATTTCCACACTTACAGGCTGGAGAGAACAGATTCCCAAGCAAGAAGCAGAAGGCCAGAGATTTATGCCTCGTTTTCTCTTTTCTCCCTTTCCTGTCAAATGCAGCTGGACCTTTCCTGGAACAAATTCCTTCAGACAAATTCTCCACCAGACCATCAATTCAGGAGGGCAAACAAGGAGCTTGTTTTCAAGAGCTGGAGCCAAACCACCCAGAGCTTCCTGTGCCAGGTGAGCATGAAGAGGGGCCGAAGTCACCCATTACTAACCCCTCACCCATGACTGCCGGAGAGGTATGTCTCAGGCTTTAACCATGAAACCTGCTTCCTCTCTCCCCTCCAAAGCCCAGCCCAGAGAGGCATGATAAAATCACTTAGCAAATGGAAAATATTTTGTGCTTATTCTAAGAAATGTGATACATCAAAAATGAGCTGACAAGTCATTTCATTTCCAAGGACAATGTCCACATACTCTAGGCAACCTCTGGACCTAGAATAAGATAAATTCAAGCCACAGGCCAGTGAGGACCATACAGACAATATATGAGTGATGCTGTAGCATGGTTTTAAGGCACCAGCTGCACAGTCAGACTGCCTGGGTTTCAGTCCAGATCCCTCATTTGCTAGCTGTGAAAACTGGCTGAGTTGCTTAACCACTTCTTAATGCCATTTTATCATTTTAAAAACAGCAATAATAATATTCTCTTCTTCCTATGACTGTTTTGAGATTTGGATAAGGCAGTAAGTGCTTTATTCAATAAGGTCCCTGGAACATACATATATATTTATGAAAAATGGCATTATTATGGTTTTGCCCTAAAAAGGCAGGTTCTTCTCTTTCTCAAATCTGACAAAGTTTTGTCAAACTCTTGAATTCTCATTAATAGCTGCAACACAGACTATTAATGCAGTTAGTTTTGACCAAATTACATGACTCATGGATTAACTAACTCTTACTTGGTAATCTGAAGGAATCAGTAAAATCCATACTTAATTCCCCCTAAATCAACTGAACAACTATGGAACCAGGGAGATCTGTCTAAATGGCAGCAATATCAACTACAAAAACATTTATTTAGAGTCTGGGTAGGAGCCAAGTTCAATGAGCTGCTTAGAGAGTCTGTGTTGCTTTGGTGACGAATTCTAGGCAGTGCTAATTTTGCTACAATTTCCTTTCTTAAGTCACAACCAGAATAACAACAAAGTTCTAGAAATCCCATTTTTCACAAACTGGATGGATGAAACCATGTTTTTAAAATATCAGAGGACCAGACTAAAAAGAAGCCAGGTGTAGCAAAAAGCAACTCTTTTGGAAACTGAGAATTCAAAAATATATGGTAACTGATCTCACTGGATTAATCTCCTTTTTCTGTTGTAACAAATTACCACAAGCTTAGTGGCTTAAAGTAACACAAATTTATATCCTACAGGCTGTGGAGAAGTATGAAGTGGGTCTTCCAGGGGTGAAATTAGTGCTGGCAGGGAGGCGGTAGAGAGAATCTGTTCCTCTTCTTTCCAGCTTCTAGAGAAAGGCTCAAGGTTTCTTCCAGCAGAGCCATCTCTCCAACTTCTGTTTCTACTGCCTCATCTCCTATTCTCATTCAAACCCTCCTGCATCCCTCTTTTAGGAACCCCTGGGATTATATTGCACCAGCTCAAACAATGCAGTATAATCTTTTATCTCAAGATCCATAGCATAATCACATCTGCAAAGTCCCTTTTGCCATGTAATGTAACAAATCCATATGCTCCAAGGATTAAGATATGGACGTCTTTTGGGGGACCATTCTTCTGACTGTCATACTCCCCTACCTGAAAAATTATTGTGTGTAAGAGGGATAAAGGCAGAACTAATACAAATGAGTGAAAGTGGCCAGGAGGTGAAATTTGGCTCTAAACGGTAGAATCTCAACAATGATAAGAGGTGAGTGAAAAAGGACAGGAGCTTTTGAGGAGGATATGGGCTCTTTATCACCAAGGCTGAGCCTCTCTTTCTAAACATTCACTCCTTCTGTCCATGTTGGAGTTTTGATTGCATGGCATTTGAGGGTCTTTTCAATTCTAAGTTTCCAGGTCTTTGAAAGCTTGGAAAGTGTATCAGCCAGGGTATAGGCTAGACTATGCTGGGTAACAATCAGTCCCCCAAACCTCAGTGGTTTCAATCCAACACATTCATTGTTGAACTGCATTAGCTCTGACCATTGTGGTCTCTAGGGACTGAAGAGACACCACCACTGCAGATACAGCTAGCCACTGTGCCAGCAGGATAGAGAGCTCTGGAGGATCTAGAAAGAGCAACTGACACCCTGGTCCACAAGGGACACACAGCACTTACACTAACAGCTCCTCAGCCAGAACTAGTCACAAGTCTCCAGCCAACTAAAAGGAAGACCAGGACAAAGAGCTAATCTGGAAGGCAAAGAGCCAGAAACATTTGGTGAGTGAAAATAGTGACTGTGACAGGAAACAAGCCCTTTTTGACCCTCTCCATCAATTCATAGATTTCAGTCATAAATTGGATTCATTTTGACCCCTAAAGAGTCTTTCTAAAGAGGGTAACAGTCAATCAATTATACTAGGCTCACTGATACAAGATTGTCTTAAACATGTTTTCTTTCTTTCAAAAGATTAATAATAAGGTGATGATGATGAAGATAATGATAATGATGATGATGATGACATTATACTCAGCACTTTCCACATTTATTTTCTGGATCTCAGGCATAGAGGCATAAGTGAATCACACTTCTGATTTCATAGCACACTTCTATCATGAGACTTGTACAAAGACTATCTCATGGTATGTTTTACTCATGTGTCCCCAATTCTCATTTTAGTAATCATAATGTCTTTGATATACCTTAATCTTTTGTATATTTTTGTAAATTGTATCACATTGTTTTTATATAGCTATTTTTAATTTTATTAAAGTTATATTCATGTATACTGCTTCTGTTTCTTTCTTTCTTACATTCGGATCTTCCTGCATTTGTGAGAATACATCTCACATAGTTAATGACTTATAACAGTTAAATAATATTCCATATGGTGTGTCCATTATTATTCCCTTAGTTTTTCCCTTGCAATGGAACATCTACATTGTCTAATGTTCCCTGAGTCTTTAAAGCAGGGGTCAGCAAACATTTTTTATAAAGTGTGAGATAGTAAATATATTTAGCTTTGGGGGCCCTACAGTCTTTGTTGTAAGGATTTCAAAGCTGTTATACCATAAAAGCAGCCATAGAGAGTACACAAATACATGCCTATGGACAGATTTGGCCCATTAGTCATATTTGACAATCCCTGGTTCAAACACCACTGTGATGAACATCTTTTAAGTGTTCCCTTATGAAGTTGGCCTAGATGTTCTCTAAATATACTATATAAACAAGAGTGAGATTGCAGCATCATAAGGTATGCCCCAACATCATTAGACTAAGTACTTCTGGTTGTATTAGTCTGTTCTCTAAACAGCAGTTCATAAAAACAAAAGGTTATTTTTTGCCCGTATCCCTCCCAACATGATCCAACTATTTTAGCTTTTTCCAATTTGATCGCATACAGTAATATTGCTTTTCTCCACTCATATTTCTGTTTACCAATGAGTTTCAGTATCTTTTCATATATTTATTGGTCATTAGGGCTACCTCTTCTGTGTATTGCCTATTCATACATTTTCCCTTATTCTATTTCTATGACTTTTGGGAGTTTCTTGTACTTTCTAGATATTAGTCCTTTGCTAATTTTAAAATTTGCAAATAACTTGCAAGTAATTTCTGCCAATATGTCAATTGTTTATTAACCATGTCCATGGTATTTATGATCAGGGATTCTTAATTTTGATGACATATGATTTGCGATGTTTGAGATTTAAGAAATCCTGCCACACTCCAAACTCATAATAATGTGCTTTTTTTTTAACCTTCAAGTTTCACTCTTTAAACTTTGGACTTCAATCCATCTGGACACCCTTTTATTTGTAGTGAAAGGATTTCCATTGTCATCCATGTGGTGAGTCAAATTTCTCAGCACCATCGTTAAAACTTACAGATAAAACATTACCCACTTATTTCTGTTGCCATCTTTTATACATATATCACCTGCTCAGGTATGTATATAACTTCCTGAGAACTTTATTTTCTGTTCCACTGATGTGTTTATTCATTTTGCGGGCCACTGCCATACTGTTTTCCCTTTTATGACTTTGTAATATATCTTAACATTTAGTGCAGTATATTGCTGTTTTTTGTTCTTCTTTCCAAAATTGACCTATTTATGGGCTTTTATATTTTCATATTATATACATTGGTGTGCATTTTTTTAGTCTCTAGATGTTTTTAAATCTCTCTGAGATTTGGACTGTCACTGCATTAAGTTCATAGTTTACTTTGAAGATAATTGGTAGCTTTAAGTATTAAGACATCTCATTCATAAGCATGGAATATCTTGGAAATCAGATTTTTTAAATATTATTTATTAGAGTTTTGACACTTTCCTCATATGTTTTATATATTGTTTGCTAAGCTAATTCCTAGACATTTTGGAGTTCTCACTGTTACATGAATTAGACTTTTTTTCTAGTTGATTTTTGCTGGTATAGTGACATGCTATCATTTTTGTGGGTTTATTCTGTTTTTCGCATATTGCAATCCTCACTTTATGAGAATAGTCCTGTTATCTCATTTTATAGGTGAAGAAGTTAAGAAATTGTCCCAAGATCATTTAGCTAATAATGAGTGAAGCTAGTGTACAATGCAAATCAGTGTTTCCTTTCACAGGGCATTTTGGTTGCATGGAAGGGTAAACAATGACTGTATATTGAAAACTGTCTTGCACTGAAGAAGTGCTCAATTTATAAAATGAAAACTCCACATGCAAATATTATTCTTTGGCTATTCCTCTACTGACGCCTGCTAACTCCCACAAACATGGCTAATGCAAGGCATGCTGTCCATGGCTCTGCAAATAACAGTGCAAAGAGAGAAAAAACACTTCCTTTCCCAATGGGCCATTCTAACACATTCCTCCACCACGTTGAAACCGGCCCTGTCAAGGCAGCATGATGCTCTGAATAGGGCTTCCCCAGGCTCCCTGGTCGGCTGGCACCTCCTGTCATTTCCCTTGTCATTTTTGCTGAAACCTAGCCCCAGCCCCCACATTAGCTCCCACTTGGAAGTCTCCTGTCTGGAGCCAGTGAGGTTTGTCTGCTTTCTTGGGTTTGGCTAATAAATTGGGATCATGGGGTCAGGCGGCAGGGGACCTGGCACCCAGGGAGCCCCTGACACCAATTTTATTAGATTTCTCTTTGCAAGGCCCAGGATGCCATCCCAGCTGGGAGTCCACAATCGCTCAGTAACCAAGATTTTGTCGTCTCTGGTTTGACAAGGTCATTTTTTACTAGAGGAGGAAAAATCCCACATTAATTATACAAGCAAACTGGGGCCAAGGCCATTAGAGCTGGCCTCCCTCTTCTGTGAGTGGGGAGAGGGAGAGAGGTTGGTTTCCTCTGTAAGTGAAGAGGAGAGCTGGGAGAGGAGTCTGGACTTCTCAGACCCTCAGTCTCAGAAATGCATATGTACTGTCTAATTCCTGGTACTCTCTGGAATATGTGTTCATCTAAAATAGGCTGCAAAGGGACTGAGAAAAGGAACATACAAAATTATGCCCACACTCATTCATTCTGTCAATATACTTTTATAAACTGCCTATTAGGCACCAAACATAGAGCTAGACATTGAGAAAAAATATGAAAGAAACATCATAGCTGCCCTCTTAGCTGTTCAATCAGTGTCGCATGAGGGCTGGTTCTCAATACCCCAGGATTATTCCAAAAAGGTAAGTGCACCATTCCTCTTTTTCTGAAAGTTAGAAAGTGTATGCATCCTCCTTGGTAAACTCTCATGCCAACTCTGCCCATCCAGAACCACCATGCCATCACATCATTTTGATGTCCTATTGCTGTTTTTATTGAATAGGCAGGAGTAACTATGAATTTGAAGCCTACATTTCTTCCTAAAAACATGATAACAACTGCTTGACTTATAAAGATGGAAACAGAAAATGGAGGCTTTTATTTGGGGACGGCAATGCCTTGTCCAGAAGTCACAGTGAAAGATTCAATTAATCTATGAACATTTCTATCAGTGTTTATTGGAGTGAAGTGGACAAGTTTCCTCTAACCCTTACCTACTTATCTCCATTCACCATCTTACTCCATGATCTGCCTTACAGTTGAAGACAGTCCTTCATCCCCCATGACTACCATTTTCTTCTCTTACAGCTCAGCTTGGCTTTCTGATCTGAAGTCTCTGGGAAGCTCATGTTTTCCTGTGTGCAGATGCTCCAGTAGTTACAACCTTCACATAGTGGGTGTCTTCCACCTCCTGAAATATTTACCTTGATACACTAGTTCACTTCATGTCTTCTCAATAAAAGAACAGCCTTTCTTCTGCCTGTTTCTATCTCCTATTAGACCCACTTCCTCCTCCTTAGTCTAAACCCATCATATTTTCTACCATTGTCCCCAAAGCACTCTTGACACAGAGCAGTAAAAAAAACACTGGCAAAGAGCATATGTCCCCCACAGCATCTGCAGAAAAATGTTCCAGAACTCAGCAAGACACCATGGCTCTAGGATCCTAGTTTGGTTACCAAATTCTGCCACTTCTGAACTGGATGACATCAGCAAGTAACTTAATCTCTCTGAATGTTTTAATCTTTATCTATGAAGTGTAGATGGAAATAAAACCTCTCATAAGGAGGTTGTGAGGATTAAGTGAGATGTAAAATGGTGACTTATTGTCATCAATAGCATTGCTACTCTGAGAAGACCTCTTCTTGTCTTGCCTTCAGCAGATAACCTGAGCACCTGCATTTATACAAAGGTCAAGGCCATCTGGTATCAATGGAGTATCTCCATCTAATCTCCTTCTCAGTGCTCATAGAGGTACATCCCCTTCACTATCACAATTTCTCTACATTGTCACCATTTTTCTTTCTTCTTGCTTTGTATGCTTTTTCTTCTTTTTGCTTTAAGGCCTCCCCAGTTAGCTTCCTATTTATGTCTCCAGGTTTGTCTGGACTCTTTTGTGAATGTTCCACAAAGCCATTGCTCACACACTTCCCAAGCCTCAAATTTCCATCACTTCACTCTCTTGCTTTCCTTAGTTCTACTTTTCAATCCATTTTAATTCTTCCAAAAAGGGTTTGTCTGCTGATTCTTCCTGTATTAATTATCTATCGCTGTTTACCAAATTACCACAAATGTAATGGCTTAACACAACATACATTTATCACCTTGCAATTTCTGTGGGTCAGCAATTAGGGCACAGTTTAGATGGGCTGTTGTGTCAGGGTGTCTCAAAGTATAACTGAAACTGTCAGCCAGGGTTGAGGTCTCATCTGAAGGCTGCACTGTGGAAGGATTTGCTTCTAGTCTCATGGAGTTGATGGTGAAACTCAGTTCTCTAATGGTTATGCGACTGGGAGCCTCAGTTTCTCCTTTGCTGTAAGCTGCCCTCACTTCCTTGCTATGTATGCCTCCCAACCATGGCTACTTACTTCTTTAAAGTCAATGAAAGTCTACTAACAAGATGGAATTCCCAACCTTACATAACCTAGCCATGGACATGGCAGACCATGAGTGTTGCTGTATTGTATTGGCTAAAGGGAAGTCACAGGTTCTGCTCACACTCAAGAGGAGAAGGTTACACAAGGATATGAATACCAGGTGGTGATGATCATTGCCCACCATATCCTTTTTGTTAAATTATTTCCTTAACTCATAAGCTATTTTTAACTACTCCATAAAAGCATATGTAAGAAACTGAAAGAAGGATAAGGTATGGCCACTTCTCTTCAGTTGTAAAGGAAATAGACATTGCAAGGTGGTATGAGGTTAAAAATCTCTAAACTTGCTGCAAAGTGTTCATCCCCACAGTTCAGAGGAGAGAGAGGAAAGCTGAGGTTGGGGTGCTTATGAAAAGCTTTAGAAGGAAGCAACATTGGAAACTGTAGGTCATTCTTGGAGGACAGGCAGGACTCAAAAGAGCAAAATTGGTAGATATGGGAGAGGCATATTCCCCATAGGTGACAGCAAATCCAAGAGTGATCAAAGTGTAGAAGATGTTCAGAAAACAGAAACTATTAAGTTGGTAAAAAAGTTATTGTGGTTTTTGCCATTGAAAGTAAAGGCAAAAATCACAATTACTTTTGCACTAATGTAATAGTTGACTGTACTATAAATATAAAGTCCCATAAATAAGGGGAAGCAAAGATGAAAACAAGAACGGGTCAAAATGGGTGGCTGGAGATGCTGTGGCCATCAGAATCAGCCAGACAAAGACCAGGACTGTCTTCTCTTCTCTTCTCTATCCTGAGCTCCCAGTACAAGCGCTGGATACACCTGAACAAATAAACCATCTGGGAAATGCATTTCAAAATCAGGATTCCTAATCAGGAAGATTGCTATTGTTCTGTAAGAGAGGATCACTGGAACAACATTGGACCACTGTCAACTAAATCTGTCTGTGACTCAGTTTCCTATTCTGAAAGTGAGAAAAATAACAGAGCCTACCTGATAGGGTTATTGGAAGAACTGAATGAGGTAGGACTTTAAAAGTGTTTGGATAAGACTTTACATGAAGTAAGTTCAAAATAGGTGTTAACTATTATTTATTATTGTTATTCATAATCTACTTCACTTGGTTTGCCTTCTTTGGCTCACAGCCTGGTGTTTCTTTGCTGTACTCTGTCTTTCCTGGCTCAGAAGCACAGTGCGTTTCTCTTTCCTGTTGACCCTGGGATACCCCCCAAGGCTTCTCTGAAGGTCCTGCCTTTGTGCCTGAGTCTCTGCTTCTGATGTGGTTCTGCAGAAGCAAACTAGAGCATCTCCAGCCTGGTCACCACCTCCATGCTGAGCTCAGCGCTGAGCTTTGAGGATGAGTGACTGACTCCCTGGTCGGCACTTTTATTGTGGTTTCCTGATTGGTTCAGGATGGCTGGGCCTTTGCTAGCCCATCCCCAAGTGGATTTCCAGTCCTGCCAGAGGCCAAAAGGAGAGTGACTTAGTCATTAGCTCCTCTGGCAACAGCCCCTGGAAGCAGTTCAAGGCAGCTTAGAAAACAGGGCAACAAGTGGCTGCAATATGTATTTCAAAAGCCTAGCAGACAAGAAAAGGGAATGAAAACCAGAAAAAACAGGGATAGTAATGTCTGAACCTGGAGGCACATCCAGATACCACTGGGCATTGCAGACCATGCTCCCAGGCCCTGGAAGTAAGGGATATGGAAGGGCTGTACCAGTAAGGAGCTGGGTCTGAATGGCAAGGCTAAGGACCAGAGCTTCTCTTGCCTTCTGCCATGTGCAAGTCATAAATGAATGAAGATTCTTTGTGTATCCTAGAAAATGATGTCCAGGTACACCTGGCTTAGAGTCTGGGTTCAGTGCACAAGGATTCCCTATTCTGTGCCAGTCCCTTGAAGAATTTTTTTGACTCAAGCATGTCGAGTTTTAGGACTTTGCTGAGCTAAACCTTTAGAACTCAACCTCTATCAAAGAACAGATACACAGGGAGCAATGATCAATAAGCTGGGGTCTCTTCCATCGATTCGATCTTAGGTCATCAGACTCTTACAACACAAGATGGGTGTTTTTACTGACTCCATTTCACATATGTTGGTGAAACTAAGTCACAGAGATGTTGCATAACTGTTGAATTAATGTCTTTCTTATTTGTCTTCTGCCGATCTAATCAGAATAGAAGTTGCATGAGGACTGAGACTGTCTTTCTTGTTCATCACTTTATTGCAGGTGTCTAAAATGGTCCCTGGAATGGATCAGATGCTTAAAAAACAGACTTAATGAGTGAACTTTACCAAAGATCACAGAGCTTTTGAACAATGCACCCCCAACTCTTAGTATCTACACTAAGTGTTCTCTGATTGGATGTGATCCGATGAAGGTTGTGGTGTTGGCAGGATCTGGGGCAAGAGAGGAGAGGGAATGTGATCCACAATCACATTTATCAGTTAACGCTCAACTTCAGGAGCCCATCAGAAAACTCTTATAAAAAGTGAGATGATGGTGTTTAGAGTTTGAATGTAGGAATGATCCATCCTTCCTTAAGGGCTTGTCCTTCCTTGGGTTGATCTTAGAACTAAGGGAGATAGTTCCTGCCCATTACTCCAGCATAATTTTGTACCACCATCCCTTCCTGCCTGCCTGCCTCATTTTCCTTCCCATGTTCTAGTGCCATAGATTTGGGTGGGTAAAGAATAAGAGGTGAGAGTAAAATCTAAAAATATCAAAACTACAGTTACTGATTTCAGACACTCTCCTTTACCTTATGCTACTATTTTTGCTTCCTTTAGAAAAATGCCAATATTTGTCAGGAAGCCTTAAGACACCCCCTCCCCTCCAGTTGTGCTAAAAGGACTCCAACTTT
The DNA here is from genome assembly GCA_963573385.1 of Cacajao melanocephalus. NCBI lineage: Eukaryota > Metazoa > Chordata > Mammalia > Primates > Pitheciidae > Cacajao > Cacajao melanocephalus. Next base: position 120,570 of record CAUYLG010016091.1, read on the forward strand.
ACAGCCAACAACATTTACTGCAGAGAAAATGACTAATGGGAAATACAACTGAGGCCAAATCCTAAAAGCCAAAGCTGGTTCTCACTCAAGAAAAATAAACAAATCACATTAGGCAGGGCACAACCCCAAAAACAAAGTTTCATGAGAAAGAAGTTGTCAGTGGGTAAATAGTACAAGGCCCTCTGCAATGAAAGCCTCAAGTGATCTTCATAAGAGTTTGTCTTTCTCTGCAGAGAGGCTACCAAGTTCCATTCTCATTGTCTAGAGCTTGGGGTGCACACACATGCCACCTAGCAGGCAGGGTGATCCTTCAAGAAAGGGAAACAGTGCTGCCTTCTCTATAAAGCTAGATAGTGGCATGGACCAGGTCTGAGAGCACATGAGGGACACTGAATTCTCCCAGCACTCTCTGTTGCAGGTGATGGAAATTCAACTCAGTGAAGCTGCAACCGACAACTCCTTTGCTCCACTCATGTCTCTTCACCCTCACCTCAGTCCATACTAGCCCAACTTAAATCGGCCAGTCCTGCATTTCATTGCCTGAGGGCTTCCTCTGGCTATATGAACCCATGCTGACACCCACCAGGCAGCCAGAACTTCCAGAAATTGATGCCTCCTGAGATTACAACTCAATATCTGACTAAAGGGCATAGTACATGGATACCTCCACCCCCTCTCTCCACAGGTGGGATAATTTGCAGACACATTTTTATACTGGCTCCTAAGGTTTCCCAGAAAGATTACACTCCAATTATGCATTGTGGTTACTTCCTGGATAGCAAGGCTTTTAGTGACTTTCTTCCTCTCCTTGTCTTGCTTCTCTTCTTTCATACTATTCTCTCCTTGCACTTGAATCCTTATCTCAAGGTCTGCTTCTGGGGAAACCAAACTAAGATATTGGTTTAAGAACATAATGGAATTGTTTGGCCTATATAACGAAGTTCATGTTAGTTTCAGGAATGGCTCAATTGAGATTCTCAAGTATATTTGCTATCTTTCGACTGTGGCTCAGTCCAGACCCTTTACCATCATCATCTTCTCTACCGCGAAACTAGAAGAGATGCTCACTCTTAGCCCCTGACATATTTGTATAGCTCAGCAAACCAAAACAAAGTATTTCTATAAAAATATATATATAATATATATTATATATAATATATTGCAAATACATATTATATATCATATATTGCAAATATATATTATATATTTTATAGAAATATATATTTTATAGAAATACAAATATTTTCTCTATAATATATATTTCTATAGAAAAATTATTTTATCTATAGAAATATTTTCTCTCTATATAATACATATTTCTATAGATAAAAGCATATATAGACAAAATATGTAAATTTCTCTATATAAATATTTTTATATATCTGTATACACACACACACACACACACACACACACACACATCTACATCATTTTGAGGGAATAATTTTGATGGTTTCTGTGGTTATCTGTCCATCCCACTGCAAGGAGTGGAAGATTGACATCAGTAGTCCCATGAAAAATATTTGGAGTAAGAGGGCAATGGTTTCATCTAGGAAATTTCAAACTAACCACAAATAAACCAACAAAAAAGTAATATAACCAGCACAATTTTATCCACCAAGGTTTTTGTCATGATATTTTGAGAGGAAGATTAGGTTGTCAACATGATGGCCTTCATTTATACAGATAATGGGTAAATATGCTACCTCTTCCATCTGCTCTCCATGATTGACACAGCTGATCAATAATAACACCCTTTCTTATTGAATTTAAAGAAATGTTCATATTTTTCTCAATGTAAGTCCTTTCCTCAGTACTGGAGAGAGATTAATCCTATAATAAACAATATTCTGGCCTCACTTAACAAACTTTAAAACACAAAACTCTAAAAAACCAAACAGTTTTCAAGTAAGCTTATTCAGAAAAAAAAGTTACAAACATATCCACACACATGCAAGCATCAAACATCCAAAAATGTATACTTCACAATATCTGAATATCTGGTACAATCAAGAATTATCAAGTATGCAAACAGAAACTAAAATAATAAGAAAGAATTAATAAATTAAAACTTTCCAGAATCAGCAGAGCTATTAAAATCAGTAAGCAAGGACACTGGACGATATAACTTTTCTCATATGTTTCAAAATTAAGTAGAGACAGGATAAATATAAATGTAAACCAAAATATTATTGATAAAATCTAAAACATTTCAGAGAAAAATCTATATTGTATGTAGCTTAGATAGCAGTTTAGCACATTAGTAAACTTGAAGATGTGGTAATAGAAATGACTCAAAATCAAATACATTAAAAAAGTAAAAAACAAATGAAGAAAAGTATTAGTCATCTATAGGACAATTTTAAGTGACCTAATATACATTAAATTGGAATGTCCAAAAGAGGAGAAGAAAACAAAAATTGAAGAAACAGTTGCCCAAAAGTTTCCAAGTTGGATTAAAACTATAAATTTGTAGATTTGAAAAGCCCTATAAACACCAAACATAGAAAACCACCCCAAAGCACAGCATAATCAAGTTTCTCAAAACAAGTGATGACTACAGACTTTCAAAATAGACAAAGAAAAAGGACATGTTAAACATAGAAGAGTATATGTATAAAAGTAAATTTTATGTCAGAAGCAAAAAAAAAAAAAAAAAAAAAAGGTGCAACCACCTTTTAAAGTAATAAAAGGGGTAAAAACTGTCAATGTATAATTCTATACCCAGCAAGAATATTTTTCAAATATGAAAGCAAACCAAAGTTTTTTTCAGACATATAAACACTGAAATAATTTATCATCTACAGATGGTAAAATTTCACCACAAGACACAATAAAGGAAATATTTCAGGCAGAAGGAAAATAATACAGATGAAAATATGTATCTGAACTAGTGTTTCTCATTATCATCCCCTAAGGAGTCTTTTCAGACTTTTTCCCCTAATTACCAATCCATAAAGTTTTAATGCTGCAGACACACTGTATATCTGCTTATGTGTTGCATGCATATTCTTGCTTTACACAGAAAAAGTAATATTTATACATAAAAAGTATGTTGGCATCCAAGAACCAATTTCACCCTCTTTGGGGTGATAGCATTTTCACTGATGATACATCATGCATTAGTTTTCTATTGCTACTATAACAAGTTACCACAAACTTGGTGGCTTACAAAAACAAATTTGTTATTTTATAGTTCTATAGATCATAAGTCTGAAACAGATTGTACTAGGCTAAAAATCAAGATATTGGCAAGGTTGTGTTTCTTTTTGAAGGTGCTAGAGGAGAATCTGTTTCCTTACCTTTTCCAATTTCTAAGTGTAGCCCACGTCCTTCCTCCATCTTCAAGACCAGCAATATTGCAATCCTATGATCATTCTTCTATAGTCACATCTTCCTCTGACCTCAGCCTCTGGCTCCAGCCAGGAAAGATTCTTTCCTTTTAAAGAATTAGTTGATTAAGTGAGGGCCTTCTGAATAACCCAGGATACATTCCCATTACAAGGTCCTTAACGTTGATCACATCTGTAAAATCTCTTTTGTCATATATGTTAACATATTCAAAGGGCCTGGAAATTATGACATTGACATCATGGAGGTAAAAGACTATTATTCTGCCTAACATACATGATTTAAACAAAGAAATATATAGCACAAGAAATATTAAGTCTGTGGATAAATATGTAAGATTTTGTTCTTATTGTTTAAATTTTTTAAGAAGCAATTGGCTGTTTAAACAAAATAATAAATATGTGATGCATACTTTTTAACATATATAAAACTAAAAGGTATTACCACAATAACAAAAAAGCCCAGAGAAATAAAATAGAAGTGTACTATTTTAAGGTTCTGATGATGCATACAAAGTATATAATATCACTTGAAGATAAGCTGTGGTAAGTTAAGAATATATACTGTAAACTATAAACTTTAAAGCAACCACTAAAATGTAATTTTAAGTAAGACCTAAACAATATAAAATGGAATCACAGAAAGTACTCAATTAATTAAACAGAGTGTAGAAGGAAAAGACAGGAGAAGAAACTAGACACAGAAACCAAAGAGAAAGATAATATATTTAAAGTGAACCATATTAATAAATACATTAAATGTAAATGACCTAAACACTCAAATTAAAAGGCTGAGATTGTGATATTGGATAAAATAACAAAACCTAACTAAATGTTACCTACAAAAAAACAATTGAAATATAAAGATGCAGATAGACTGAAAGTTTAATAATGAGAAAGGATATATAACACTAGTGAAAAAATACTGGCTTTTAGCTCTGTTATGTAAAGATCTTGAAAGTTATCACTGCCATTCTTACAATAAGAAAAAAATCCCTGAACGAACCAAAAATCAATGACTTTTTTTTTTAATCTGCCAGAGAATTGAGGTCATATGGCAAACCAACACCAAGAAATCTGGAGAGATAAGAAACTACAAGGCTGTGCAGCCATGACTGGCTTACTTGGAGCAGTAGTTGGAGCCATTAGCTGATAGTAATGCTTAAATGATAATTTTAATGAATTACTGGAGTCTTAGTGTGAACTAGCTTGAGAGTGAGGAATTTCTAGGAACTGCAGTTTTAGAGAAGCCTCTACTCTTCCTTGGGTTTTTGCCTCCTGAAAATAACAGAAAATGTACCCATTTCTCACAGTAAAGAGGTAAGAGAAAAGCCTTACATTTCTGGCAGAAGAAATGATAAAGTAACCACTTTGAAATATGCCCAGAGCATTCTCCATAAGACAGGCCTACTTGGCAAGAGAAAAGACTTCACCAATGCCTTATCCAATGTGAAGTAAGGGAAATGTCTCAATTGTCCTCTCTACCCTTCATGTCTTACCTAATATGGGAAAAAACACTGAGATACACTTGTGAAGGTCACAGCTCAAAGACAGAGGCCCACTAAAAGACTGAGCCTTAATCATAGCTTTATAGAACATATATACCTTACCATTCTATCATCAAAACTTTCATATAATAACAGTGAATTACAGTTAAAAGAACCCAGGCACAGACTATTAGAAAGGAGTTTTTAGGAACACTCAAACACAAAAAAGGAAAAAAAATCAAGGACACCAAAGGAAATTGAAGTCTCTAATGCCCATAGAAAAAGAACACATTAAACAGAGCCAGTGTCTAGCTCAATTTCCATAGCAATGTATGCAAAAGGCCTATTTACCTTAGTTCCTATTACTCAATAAGTCATGTTTAATTTTCAACAAAAATACACATGGCATGCTAACAGGCAAGAAAAAAAACAATTTGAAGAGACAAACAAGCATCAGAATCAGGATCAAATATAACACAGGTTTTGTAATTATCAGGCAGATAATTTTAAATTATTATAATTAATATGTTAAATGCTTTAAGGGAAAAAGTAAACAACATGCAGGAACAGATGGGTAATGTAAGCAAGTAGAGAGATGGAACCTCTAAGAAGCATCAAAAGTGAAGAATAGACTCATCAGTAGACAACACACAAGTAAAAAAATCAAAAGAGCTTAAATATATGTCAATAGAAACTTGTCAAAATGAAATGCAAAAAGAATGAAAAATAAATAAAAGTAGAAAATAGCCAAGAACAGTGGGGCCTTTCAAAAGGAGTGACATATGTGTTGTTGGTATGTCGAAAGAAAAAGGAATAATGAAACAGAATTAACTATTTGAATAATAAGTAACAAATTCCAAAAATTATTGACAGACACAAAACCTCAGATCTAGGAGGCACAAAGTGTACCAAGCAAGAACAATGCCAAAAAAATCTACACTCAAGTATATCAAATACAAACTTCCAAAAACCAAGCACAAGGAGAAAATCTTGAGCACATCCAGAGGAAAAGAAGCATCTTACCTCAAGGAATAAGGATAAGAATTACAGCAGATTTCTTATCAGAAATATGCAAGCAAGAAAAAAATAGAATAAAATATTAAAAGTGCAAAATGAAAAGCAAGAGACCAACCTAGAATTCTATATCAAGTGAAATTTATTTTCAAATGTTAAGGTGAAGTTCAACAAGTTACCCAAAGATTTTCCACATTACTCAAAATTTCCACTAATAGGTATATATTCCAAAAAAAAATGAAAAACATACTCAAATAAATACATGTACATTGAACACACATGTTAAGATCAGCACTATTTACAACAGTCGAGGTGGGAATAACCCAAATGCCCATAAATGAATAAATGGACAAATTATAATATATACATACAATGAAATATTATTTAAACAGGAAAAGAAATGAAGTACTGATACATGCTACAACATGGATGTGCCTAAACAACATTATGCCTACCAAAGGAAGCATAGGCAAAAAGATTATATGTTGCATAAGTCTATTTATGTAATACATGTAAATCCATAAAGACAGAACCCTGATTGGTAGTTTTCAGGGCTTAGAAGGATGGAAGAGACAGACAAGACGCAATAATGAAAATCTCAGATGCAAAGGGCCCTGAAGCCCTTCTGCATTTGCTCCACTCTGGGATCACTAAGGTACAGTAGGACCCTGTTTTCTTCCTGCTATTAGAAATATGGTATCATGCACTGTGCTCTGAACTGGTTTCTTTGATTTTCATGTGTCCCTTTGAAACTAGCTTCTCCTTTCTTTCCTTTGAAAGAAAAATAAATGTATTTTTCAGAACGATGGGTTTCCTGAGCCTGGCATATAGCTGTTCCCAAGGAGGGCCTAATTAAAGCTTTGAGAAGCAGACCAAGATGAGAAATCTCTGTTGACACAGAGCCTGGCTCCTTGAAAGTACTCAATAAATGCTTGTTCTATAGATGAATAAATCAATGAATTGATTTGTGCCTACGAGTGTTGGAAAATTTGTCTGTATCTGTCCTGCCTTTGTCTCTCCATAATCTGGATTTATGTGTAGTTATATGCACACACATCCTGTATCCAAAGTTGATGAAATGAGTCACAGGCCTGAATACAAAAGCTTCCTGGTCCATCCTTGTCTTAAATCCCCGTACCCCACACTCAGTCTGAGCCCTCTGTGCCCAATCCAGAACTTTCCCATGCTGATTCTAATCTTCCCCGGCTGACTGTGGTTTTCCTCTTCCCGAAGAAACACCTATCAGCAGGGAAGGAAATGTATACACAGTATACTGGGCATTCAGGAGGTAAAATGCCAAGCTTCTGTAAGTATTTATGTTGCGGGGAAAGATGGGAGATATGCAGATAAGCTCTCTCTCTCTCTCTCTTTTTTTTTTTTTGCCTTTTGAGAGAGGGTCTTGCTGTGTCACCAGGATGAAGTTCAGTGGCATGATCTTGGCTCACTGCAGCCTTGACCTCCCCAGACTCAGGCAATCCTGCCACCTCAGTCTCCCGAGTGGCTGGGACTACAGGCATGCATCACCAAGCCCAGCTAATTTTTTTTTTTTTTTTTTTTTGAGACAGGGTTTTGCCATGTTGCCTAGGCTGGTCTCAAATTCCTAGGCCCATCTCAGTTTCCCAAAGTGTTAGGATTACAGGTGTGAGCCACCATGCCTGGCTGCAGATAAGCACTTTTATCTAGCTTTTGAACCACTGCAGGATTTACTTGCTAATTCACATCCATCAGCCAGAACCACTGACATCTTAGTCTTTAGGCTCTGAGACATTTAATCTTGAATTAATTCTGACTAAGAGTACGGTACATCAGCTGTGTTATCCACATCTTGAAGCATACAGAGGTGAACACCATCTCTTTGCAACTTGTAAGAGAAACCGTAGGAGCTCTAGAGCTCTACAAACAGAAGCCTTAAAATGGAAACATCAGAGGAACAAATCGTCTTCAAAGTCACAAGACTGATTCAAATTCTGGTTCTTCCACTTTATATGGGCAAGTGATAAATCTCTCTGGAGCCCAGTCTTTTTATCCGGAAAATAGTAATAATACTATCACCCGCAAAAGAACATTAGGAGAATTAAATTAGGTAAACCGTATAAGCATCTAACACGCTGCCTGGCACATAATCAACACATTGTTCAAACAAAGAAAGTCACCGTTTAACCACCTAGTTGAGGAGTAAAAAGTCAAAATAATTTATCATAAGGGTATTAAGCAGAATCCGAGCAACCTGACCACTTTCTTGGGATATAACTAAGATAAACATACTAGGAATGGATTGCTCTAGAAGGAAAGATGCTTAAATCACAGCTCAAATTTTAGAATCTTTCAGTATACACAGAGCTCTCTAGATCAAAAAGCAAATGTTGACACATTTTGGATACGTGCCCCCTCCAAATCTCATGTCAAAACTTGATGCCCAATGTTACAAGCGGGGCCTAGCAGGAGGCGTTTGGGTCCTAGGAGTGAATTCTTCATGAATGGCTTGACGAAGTTCTCACGGTAACGAGTAAGTTTTTATGTCATAAGTTCCTGAAATATCTGATTGCTAAAAAGAGGCCGACACCTTCCTCTTCATCTTTCTTGTTCTCTCTCACACATTGTGACACGTTGGCTCCCCATTCCTTCCTGCCATGATTGGAAGCTTAAGACCCTCACAGGAAGCAGATGCTGGTGTTTTTTGGGCTTCTTACAGTCTGCAGACCTGTGAACCAAATAAACCTCTCCTATAGCAGCACAAAACCAACCAGCACATTAAAAATCATGCATAGACTATGTTAGTGAAGTATACCAGATTAGATCCTGAAACAAAAAAGATCAATCATGGAAAAAATAAGTCTGGAGGTCAGTTAATAGTAATTTACCACTGTCGATTTTCTAGTTCTGGCAAATATACCATAATATATAAGATGTTAACATTAGGGACAGCTAGAAGAAAGATACCAGGAATTCTGAACTATACCAGGAATTCTGAACTAGCTTTGAGACCCTTATATAAATCTAAAGTTATTCCAAAAATTTTTAAAATTTATTAGAAAGAACCAAATAGATCTCTTCAACCTTTAGAGAACCTTCCTCAGTGGACTCATTCAGACTTACAAACATGTAGTTAATGTTTAGCTTTCTGGGTGATACCTGGAGGGGCTGGAGGGCTTGAGTTCCACTCCTTCCCTGGGTGAAGCTGGCATGAGGGTCACTTGGTCTGCATCATTCTGGCTGGTTTTCTCATTTTCCTAAAGCTAGCTGTGGCAGAGGTGGGGCCGGTTCCAGGCTAGGGGCTGGTTACCAGGTTAGCTTAACCTTAGAGAAGGTGAGGTGTTAGAAGGGAAAAGTGGCCAAGATTTTGGTTTTCCTGAACTCATTTTTCTTAGAAAAGCCAATGAGTGCCTTATGACTGTGCACCTGCTGCCCCTGAACATACACAGTCTTTTGACAATGTCCCCGACTATATTCAAGAGAATTCCTAGTGTCTTCTTTAAAATCCAGATACAGGCCCCTAGATCTGCCTCCCTGATGTGTTAATAAAACAAGAACCACTTTGGGAGGCCAAGGGGGGCAGATCACGAGATCAGGAGATCCAGACCATCCTGGCCAACATGGCAAAAACCCATCTTTACTAAAAATACAAAAATTATCAGGGCATGGTGGTGCGTGCCTATAATCCCAGCTACTTGGGAAGCTGAGGCAGGAGAATTGCTTGAGCCGGGGAGTAGGAGGTTGCAGTGAACTGAGATCGCACCACTGCAGTCCAGCCCAGTGACAGAGTGAGACTACATCTCAAAACAAACAAACAAAAACAGGAATATACAGTGCAAGATTCATTTTATTGAACAGTTTCACTGATTTAAGATTAATTTTGAATATTTCATGTAGTTATTAAAGTCTTATTCCATGACAGGAGGAGACTGAGGCTCAGAGAGAATAGGGCCCCGTCAAGGTCACATCTATAGGTAGGAGGAGCCACAGAGAAACTCCAGTTTCTCCCCTCTTCCTTCAGACACATACACACATACGTAAAGACACAGTTGTTGCAGAGATCAAGGCATCTCTGACCTCACAAAATATATGCTGCACAAACATGTCAAGTGCTTGATATACATTTAATCCTAATAACATCTACCTGTTATTATCCTCACTTTACAGAAGAGGTAAATAAGGCTTAGTAAGCTTTAGAAACTTACTCAAGATTTACATAGTTTAAACAATGTCAGGGCTGTATGTACTATATATTCAGCCAATCTGGTTCCAGAGCCTGAATTTTTAATCACTTTATGATTCAGTGAATATTTGTTAATGAATTACCAACAATTTTGGGGGATGCATTGCATCGCAGTCTCAATAATACCTCGCCTTTCATCCCATATCTGCAATAGGTGAGATAGTTCAAACCCTGCTAGAGTGAGATGGAGGCTGTGAATATTTCTAGTCTTAGCTGGGATTTGAATGGATATTGAGAAAGAGGAAAGTACAAGTAGAAGGAGGGAAAAAGAAAGGACTTGTCAATATCATTGAAATTTGAAATAAGGTGAGCAGTGATGGCAGCTAAAACCTGAGTATGTCTAACTTCAGAATGGAAGTGTTGGGAAGAGTAAGAGAAGGAGCTGGAAGCCTTCACCTTTCTATTTACCACTCCTGACATGTGATTTTCACCAGGCAAGATCTGGAAAGAACAAAGTACTGTCTGTGAGGAAGGCTCCAGAGGATCTTAAGAGACATTGTGGATATGAATGGAGCAAAAGGACTTGAGTTTATGCCTCTGCCTTGCAAGGTGGGTGGCAGGAATGTATCTTAGAAGGCATCTGAGCTGCATCATCTCCAGTAGGACTCTCTTTCATTTCTACCAGAGTGGACAGTCCCAGCAAGGCCAGGGAACATTCTACTCCCCTAGTTACCTTTGCATTTTTCTCTTCTCTCTCTTCTCATGCAAACTTGCTTAATGTGCTCAATTTTAATGGTGCTTAATGTGAGGTAAGGAGAAAGATACCACCCCCCAAACATTTTCACTGAGAGAGTAAAAGAACACAAAATGTAAAGAAAATCTTGGCTTTGCCTCTCACTAGCTGTGGGTGCATGACTTTGGATAAAGATTTGCAGGCCCTTGGGCCTCTTTCTTTATCTAAGAGATGGGATAATGGAAATAGACATCATCTCTCCATAGTCTCTAGTACAACAGACGCCCTGTACAACTTGTTTTTATATTACTATCTTTATTGTCATCATTGTCTATCACATAAAACTTTTTTACTTTAGCAAAGTCTCACAGCCACATGCCATCCAAACACAAGAGTGGAGCTCACATGTCCCCCAAATTCTGAGGCCACCCAGGCAGATGAAAGCTCAAGCCTAAACAGGGCTTATCATCAGAGTGGAGAGATGAGGAGGTTCATCTGGGCTGGGAAAAAAAAATATGTGCAAGTTGGCAGGAAGCTTTTCCAGAGCTGCTTCATCCATTGCCTGATTCTGTCAGCTAGAAGGGGAAATGCCATCTCAATATTGGGTGCTCAAAAAGATGGTCTTTGTTATCAATAGCCAGATTGGCAATAAAATCTCATCTGAGCCCCAACTTGGACAAAATTAATTAGCAAGAACACCCATAACTAACAAACACAAAACTCAATCAAGCCTTATCTTTGGGGAATACTGCAGATGATTTTTTCTCTTCCTCTTTTTGGTTTCTAATGAATTTTGTTTAAAAATAGGACCAAACACTGTATTAAAACCCAAAAGTTTGTTGTAGGATTCCAGGTGAGGCAGGAAAGGCTGAAGAAAGCCTAATCTTTCTCAGGCCTGGATACCTTCTGACAAAAGACTAGGTCTGCAGTCAGCAGTATATCCAGCACCCAGGATGTCCTTCTCATGAATTATGCAGACACAGGATACAGGGAAGGCTTTGACGGGGTCATGCCTTCCAGATAAAGTTCTTGGGAGAGAAATGAGTGATTCTTGGGGTTCAGTTCAGCAGTTTTCTGAAAAATACAGAATAAATAAAACTGCACAACAGGCCAGGCACAGTGCCTTATGCCTGTAATCCCAACACTTTGGGAGGCTGAGGTGGGGGATCACCTGAGGTCAGGAGATTGAGACCAGCCTGGCCAACATGGTGAAACTCTGTCTCTACTAAAAATACAAAAATTAGCCGGGTATGGTGGCATGTGCCTGTAATCTCAGCTACCCAGGAGGCTGAGGCAAGAGAATCCCTGAAACCCAGAAGGTGGAGGCTGCAGTGAACTGAGATCATGCCACTGCACTCCAGCCTGGGTGACAGTGAGACCACATCTCGACAAACAAAACAACAAAGCTGCACAACAAAAATAATAATCATATCAAAAATAATAGTATCAACAACGACAATAACAAAATAATGAATATCTGTATCAGATGGAGAAGAGAAGGAAGGACGGCAGAGAAAAATGAAGGAAGTAAAGGGGAAGAAAAGAGATGGAGAGAAAGAAATTAATTTTTCAGTCCTAATTTCATACGAGATAACAATGCAAAACTTTTAATCTTTCTTTTAGTCTTCACAACAACCTCATGAATTGTCTGTCATTTTCATATGAAGAAACTGAGACAAAGATATTGGACAACTTCTCCAGTCTCAGAGCTAGTGTCAAAGATGGCACTGTTGACCTGGCTTTCTGATCTATTTTTCTAGGCCTGTCTTGGGAGTGAGGGTAGCATGGGGCATTAGGCTGTACTTAGGGGATATCTCCATAAAGTCATCATCCCATTCCTTGAAGCAATGACCTGATATTCCCACCAATTCACATCAGTGAATACATGTTCTTGGTCTTCTTCCTTACTCCTCACTCTACTTCTATTGTTATTTTTTTCTTCGATGCCAGTGTGTGCTCAGATATATAAGTTTAGATGGCCCTATGGCTGGTAAAAGGAAGACAGAGGCCTAGGTGTCCTGGAGTTTTGTTCTCTGGACCTTTTTTTTTTTTTTTTTGGTAGGACTAACTTCTTTCTTTCTCTTTCTTTTTTCTTTTTAATTTTCTTGTATGATTTTAATCTGACTTGTTTTTCTGTCCTCTCATCTTTCTTACTAAGTTAGAGTGTTTTTTCCTTCTTTTAAGGCAGTTGTTTCCAATAAATCCTCACTTGTTTTCTTGAAGTTCCTTACTTATTTTAAGTCTTTTCTTCCACTGGCCTCTGTCTGCATTTCTGCTTTCCATCTGGGCCACTCAGTCCTCTCCTTCTCTGAATTGAAGACAAAAGAAGGCATTAGACAGAAACTTACAGAGCTTGACCTGCACCTGGGAGCAGAAAGACATGGTGAAGGAGTGGATCAAGTCTGCTAATCTTTCCGGCACTTTCATTATCTCAGATTGACTAGGAACACAGAGACACCTTGACTGGCCACTGGGTCAGGCAATATTCCTAGCCCCCTGAAAAGGCAGTCTAGTTCAACATCGAACAGGAACTTTAATCTAAGTGCTTCTGTATGTCTATAAATTAGGATCATGGTAGAAAGCAGATAGCATAATCAAATTTGGCAACATCAAAAGTGTTTAATAAAGCAACAATTTACAAAGACATACACAGGTTGCAGAGTAACCACTGGGGCACACCAGTGTAGTGTCCTGGGGATAGCAATACTAGAACTCTGTGACTGCTCTAGACCTGAGGGATGAGGGCAAAGAGCAGTCCCCTGAAGAAAAACAGCCATATGGCAGAAGCTGTAATCTTGGTCCACACATGAAGCTACTCATACTACCTCACAGGAAAGGAAATGAGAGAACGCATTAATTCACTTCACTCTTCTCTCTGAATATTTCTGCTGTCCCCAATCAGAAGTCAGAAACTGAGAGGACTCATTGAGGTTGCCCACACTGGTCAGACTTCTAGACAACACAACAGAGTAGAAATGGGTGTAGAATTGATCTGGAAAGGTAAATGGAAGTTATACAGCTGAGTGTGCATGCATGTGTACATACCTCTGTGCTCAAATACATATGCACATAGCACATGAGTATGTGTTAGGCTGATTAAAATAAATATATTTAGTGTTAATGGAGGAATAATTCAGGGGCTGCCCCCTTGCTGTCTTTGGCCTTAACAGGTTACTGAGAGGCTTGTTTTCCTGTGGTTCTAATTACTGAATGTATAAAAATCAGAGAAAAGCACTGGGAGGTAAAAGCCTCCTTGGGCTTAGGTATGTGTTGAAAACTGTCTTCAGATATCAAGATGGCAAAAGGTTTCATCTAAGGTTGAGATATGTCGAAAATAAAGACCTGTACCCGTTTCTAAACAACTAATTCCAGAAGAAGTAAAAGTCATGTCAAGAATGAATGTTTCTTTTTGAAGAGGTATACTCCAGTAGCTTTCCTAAGCAGGTAAAAGTAGAGACTTAGCCAATTGGTGGGTCATTTAGGAAAGAAGGATGTTTTTTCCTAGGAGGTACAGGTGAGATTGAATTCAAGAATTAAGACTTTGGTGAATATCCAAAGTAGAATTCAGAGAAGAGACTCTTAAAGGGACGGCATGTTGTTAAGTCACACAGAGTCGGTGTTTAGTAGTTGGCACATCAGACAATCCTCTTAACACAGCACATTATCCATATTCCCATTATAGCACTTGTTATTTTGTGGTGTCCTGTTGGCATGTGTTTCTCTACCATTATGTCACAAAGGTCCCAAGAGGATTTGTCTGAGCTTGTTGGCTGCCATATCCCTAACATGACTTGGCATGTAGGAAATCTATGGAGGGAATCTGTTGAGAGACTGAATGCTGATATTTGTCCATTTCAAGGACTCTACATAGGACTAGGATTTACTTTTGAATTCCACGATATTGGGCCAAGAAAGATCTATCCATGCCATTCAGGTTTCACGTTAACCAACAGTTTCATAAGGTCCAAGCCCAAGGAGAGGCTTCCCATGTGTCTTCAGATGGACAAGACTCATCACAGTGGACCTGTGTTCTTGTATTCTAGGTCTAGCCTTTTCGAAGGTTAGGCTCATTAAACTCTAATTTACTCCCTTGTGTTTGCTCCAGTTACATCCTCTTTGGAATTCAGGCTTCAGATTGACAACTCAATGTACATTGGCATTTTTTTAGTCACAGTTTCCTTCCTTTTTTGTTCCTTCAACAAATGTGTTTTGTAAATTCCATTTCCTAAGGAATTATAGATACCTCAGACAAAAAAAGAAGATTAAAATATCCATTTGGTATATAATATTTGTCCTTTTGTTTCCATAGACACTTATTACAGTCCTCATCTTACAGAAGAGTAAGATGATGATCACAAAAATGATATGACTTGTCCAAGATCTCATGTATGTGAGAAGCAGTTCTGGATTAGAACCATGATCGATCCGTGACAGAGCCTTTGTTCTTTCCATTTTATCAATAATATTGGAGTTCCACTTCGCCCCAAGTCCTTTTGCAACTGTGTCACTTTGAGAAAATTGAGAGTGAAGAAAGGGCACAACTGTCTCTTTGGCAAATCCCATTTCCATTAGAATTTAATTTAGATTTAATAAAATGCTTAATGAGTCTTAATTAAACCCAAATTGAAATTAAAAATGGTTTAACAAGGTTTAATAATGATGTGAGAGTTCACACAATTCCACTTCAATAAATATTTTCCTAATAGCAAATAACCATTTCATTAGTGAGGAAAAATGTTGCCATTAAGCCTAAATTAAATTATCATAATTTACTGGCATAGTTAACAGTATACGTTAATGAAAAATATGTGAAGCCCCCCCACCCACACCCGCTTGTTAAAAATTACTCCAGTTTAGAGAATTTAAAAAGACATTGAATGTAATGTAACAGGCAGACGGTCTGAAGCCAATGGAGCCATCTCTGAGATTCTGTTGTACCTAATAACAGAGAAGATGAGGCAGGGGGAAGGGGAGACATAGGACTTTCCACTAAGGCCATGTGAATTTCTACCAATGTCACAGCCATAAAATGGGATATTGATAGGGGTGGATGATAACATTGTGAATCCAGGGGATTTCTGGCTCAGAAAAGGAATAAGCAGAAATTTCAGGCTCCTGTATTGTGAACAATATCTGATCTAATACAGAGACATTGAAGATGCAGGATATGAGAGAGAAGGAGATAAAACATGCTTTCTTGTTATTTGTGTGTGTTTGTATTTTTATTTATTTTCTTAATTTTCTTCATGGCTGATCTTAAAGAAGAAAGAGATAGTTGTAGCCAGTTCCAGAAAAAGATACAGGTTTCCAGAATGGGATCAGATTCCAGAGAGAGAGGGACATTTCCAGCAAAGGGGCTCAGATTTTAGGACAAGGAAAACAGGTTTCAGAACAAGGTCCTAGTTTGGTTTCACTCCGGAACACTGGAGTGGGAGACAGTGAAGGAGATGTGAGCTGACCCATGGTAACTTTTGGAGCAACTGAGGGATATCAGAGATTCATATTCTCAACAAATGTTAGTCAAATCCAAAAAGTAGCCTGGATTCCAAAGAATCCTTATTTCTAAACTGTGAACAATAGAAAATAGAAAGTATCCTACCCTACACTCCTCTTCATTGTCCAAAGGATATTAGCAAGACTTAAGCTGACTAAAACTGCAACTATTGAGCCACATGGGACTACTGAGTCCATGAAATGTGGCTACTTCTAATTTAGACGTGCTGTGAGGGTAAAATATATACTGAATTTCAAAGACTTTAAAAATGCGAATATCTCATTGGTATTTATTTTATATTTATTATTTTGAAATAATGACACTTTGGACATATTGAGTACATAAAAATATTTTTAAATTAATTTATTCTATTGATTTTTATTTTCCACAATGTAGTTACTAGAAAATTTAAAATTACTTATGCGACCTGCATTATATGTCTGTTAAATAGAGCTGATCTAGATGGCAGAGCTTAAATAAAGAAATGAACAGATTTTATTCCTTTTTGTGTTAGCATTAACACTCATTCTTTCATGCATCCATTCATTCATTTAAGAACTATATTTGAGCAACCGTTAGCACAGACTCAATGTGAGATACTAGAGATACAGTGGTGAAAATAGTAGGCCTGGTCTTGTGTATCCTAAGCACATCCACACACACACACACACACACACACACACACACACACCCCTATACAGAGTTCCCTAATGTCTTTGATCACAGACATAGTTTCTGTTTCTTCGTTTTCAGAACACCTCTGAATTTCCAAAGTCACACATATTCTACAAACTCTGAGAAGCATTGTACTGGAGATGCTGTATATACTTAGATAACAAGAAAGATGACCAGCTATGAACTATTAATAGTGCAACTCATAAGAATGGTTTGTGCTTCTTCTCAATTGCTTTAGTCCAGTAATGATGGCAACTAAGTCAAAAATTGTAAAAAGAGACAAAAGAGTTTACTATATAAGAATAAAGAGGTCAATTCAGCAAGAGGGCATAACAATTGTAAATATATATACATCCAACATTGCAGCTCCCAAATACATAAAGCAAATATTAAAAAGTCTAAAGGAAGGGGTAGACTGCAATACAACAATAGTAGGAAACCTCAACACCCCACTTTCAGCAATGGACAGATCATCTAGACAGACCGTCAACATAGAAACATCAGATTTAAGCTGCACTGTAGACCAAATGAACCTAACAGGCATTTACAAAACATTCCATCCAACAGCTGCAGAATACACATTTTCCTCAACCACACATGGAACATTCTCAAGGATAGATCACATGTTGGGCCACAAAACAAGTCTTAACAAATTTAAGATGATCAAAATAATATTGAGCATTTTTTTCTGACCACAATAGTGTAAAACTATAAATCAATAACAGGAGGAACCTCAGAAACCTTGTAAATACATAGAAACTGAACAACATGTTCCTGAAAAACAAATGGGTCAATGAATACACTAAAAGAGAAATCAGAATTAGAAAGTTTTTTCTCTTCTTCCAAAGCCAGTCGTTGCCATTGGCATTAGAACCCTAGAGTAGAACTATTTGGTTTTTCAGGGTTTATAAGCAGTATGAGGCTGGGCGCCACAGCTGCCCTATCCATTGATAAATCCCCAATGCTTAGGAAAATGCCTATATACTTTAGTGCAGTGGCACCCAGCATTTTTGGCACTAGGGATGTGTTTCATGGAAGATAATTTTTCCATGGACCAGGGGTGAGAGTGGGGGAATGGTTTCAGGATGAAGCTGTTCTACCTCAGATAATCAGTATTAGGTTCTCATGAGGAGTGTATCACCCAGATCCCTTGCATGCACAGTTCACAATAGGGTTCACTCTCCTGTGAGAAAATCTAATGCCACCACATATCTGACAGGAGGCAGTAATTACAGCATTACTGTAATGACTGCTTACCTGTTGCTCACCTCCCGCTGTGTGGCCTGGTCCCTAACAGGTCATGGGCAAGTACCAGTCCATGGCCCAGAGGTTGGGGATCCCTGCCTTAGTGGATCCTCAAAAAATTTTCTGGAACAAATAAAATGACATAGGGGAGAGCAGACAAAAAATGTTCATGCTATTTTCATGAGAGCTGAAGACATTACTGTAAAATAAAAGCCAGAAAGGAAAATCTCATGTGAGGGGAAAGGTTGATACCACTTCTCTCCGGCCTTGCCTTTTCCTCGCTTTTATTCCAAGCAATTTATACAATTAGAAGATTGACAGCTTTCTCACCCAAAGATGTTTTATCTTCCCTAGGGTTGAAACAAAGGTGTTACAAAGCCTGGGTTATGTTCTCAACCTTCCAAACTCTAGTTTTGTTGACCTTCTGATCTCTAGATTTACTCTCTCTGGCACGTTTTCTAAACTGAACACAGACTATGACTCTTGACAATGTGTGGCTTCCTCCAGTACAACTTTTGTTCCTTTCTGTACACTTATACTCAGTGCTCCACACAGTGTCTCTTACCTAGCAAGCCCTCCATATATTGCAATTGTGTATATGTGAATGAATGAAGAAATAAATTAATAAAAAGTTACGCCAACATTTGCAAGATGCCTTTGTACCTTAAATAGATATTATCTTGATAAAACATGAATTTTGTATTTTTAACATTGCTTTTAACTATACATTCAGATCTTATTTATCTGCCAGATCAGGGGAAATGCATTTGCTCTGGTTCACGGAAGCAAACCCGATGTGTCTGTAAAGAGCTATTTACTCATCATGCCAAAGTTCTTAGGTCCATAGGTCTCTAAATAAAACACTTTTGAATATAATAATTGTTTTGTTTATTCTACCTCCTGGCAGTTAAAGACAACTTGACATTTGCATTACAAGACACCTTCTTTTTAAGGCTGAATGATCCTTAACAGTTCTATGTTCTTGGAGACAAATTATCTTTTCTATGACCATTACCTCTATGTTAGATGAGTTGGACTACAAACTTTTTAAAATCTCCTTGCCCTAGATAAATAATATTGTTTCTGAGCCATTCTGAAAGAGAAAACAAAGTAATCTAAAAAGTTATTATGGTAAAATACCAATTTGTAGAAGTACTAGATGTTTTATCTATAAACAAAGCATGTCAATTAACGGGAGAAAAAAGGCTGAAGGCCCTCCCTGTCTGTGCTTTGTTACCTATTATTAGTTTTTCTGTTGGAGAGAAGGGAGGATATGGAGTTTAACATTAAAAAAAAAAAAAAACCCTAATAAGTATTTCAGCTGTCTGGATATTTTGAGCTGAAGGCATCTGTATTTTTAATTAGTCCTTTCATAAATGCAATTATGGGATGTCATGTGATCACCCTTGAAATGAACACCTGGAACCTTAAAATGACAACAGCAATTCAGTGTCCCAGGGTTTGGGCAGTATACACAGGGAAGTCCTGGGAATTGCATTAACAGTGTTA
This sequence comes from Cacajao melanocephalus, assembly GCA_963573385.1. NCBI lineage: Eukaryota > Metazoa > Chordata > Mammalia > Primates > Pitheciidae > Cacajao > Cacajao melanocephalus. The sequence goes on from CAUYLG010016091.1 coordinate 140,233, forward strand.
TCAAGACGACTCCAGGCTCCAACGATTTTCCTGTCTGTAAATTAAATAATAATATGAAAACAAAATCCACTAGGTCCAACAGGAAAGCACAAATGTAACAGTGAGAATTTCCTGTCATGGGGGCATTTGAAATCTGGGTCATCAAAAAAGCCTATTGAATGAAGCCTGATGAGGTCCTAGCCTCAGAGAATGGAGCAGGTGGCACCAGAGAGTTTCTTCCAGTTTTTACAGGTGAGGAGTACAAGGTCCTATGGAAGCCAAAACTAAGCCAGAGGAGTGGGCAGAAGGCATCAACCTTATTGCTAAGGATGGCCCTTTTGGAATCTCTGACTTCTAAATTCTCATGGAGAAAGAATAATTGCTGGTAGTTGATATAATTAAATACTTCTTGGTTTTACCCTAGGGATTCATCATGAGAAATTATACATTTTCATTTTTGGTATATGGAGGGAAGTGACTATAAAAATCCAAGTCCTCTGGTTGGCTGGGGTCTGCATTGCCTCTCACCCTCTTCTCTAGGGTCGCAGCTGCAGCAGCTTTCCAGGACAGCAGGAATCACTGTCATAAGTGCATAGGCTAGAGATGCATGTTCAGGTTCCTGCAGATTATGCCAGCCTGGTGGGGAGAGAGGAGCATGACCTAGATACAGCCTTTACCACTCTTAATCCCTAAGGTTCCTGGTCAATCTTTGGTGGCAAAGGCCTAGAATGCTGATTGCCTTCAGTGTATTCACTTCCTTACATGAGGGATTGTCTATTTTCCAAGAGCAGTCCCATGACATTTCTTATTAATGGCGACTAGTAGAGTAAAGTATGCAAACTGACATTAAAATCTCCATTTCTGGCCACCTTCTCATTGCAGGGTGTGTAGCTTGCTATCAGTGTGATTCAGTTCTCCATGACAGCATTGGGAAATGTTGCTAACACTGATCAAACCTAATCAAGGACTATGTAGATAACATATTCACTTCCCCATATAACTTCTGACATATGTTTAAAATTCAGGTATGAAAAGCACAATAGAGGCTGGGTGCAGTGGTTCAAGCCTGCAATCCCAGCACTTTGGGAGGCCAAGGCAGGTGGATCACTTGAGATCAGGAGTTTGAGACCAGCCTTGCCAACATGGTGAAACCCTGTCTCTACTAAAAAAATACAGAGATTATCTGGCTGTGGTGGTGGGTGCCTGTAATCCCAGATGCTCAAGAGGGTGAGGAAGGATTATCACTTGAACCCAGGAGGCAAAGGTTGCAGCGAGTTGACATCATGCCACTGCACTCCAGCCTGGGTGACAGAGCGAGATAGTCTCAACAACAACAAAAGCACAATAGGAGATTTTTTTTAGAGAATCGATGTGTTTGTTTTCCACAAACAAATTTAAAAATCTATTTGTATGTACGGTGACTCTGTATATACTCTTGTATACATGGCACATTTGTAAAAACCTATACAATGATGTAGCTCAAAATGTACAATAAGCTCCAATTATTTTCTACCAAATAAATCACATTTTGGCAACATTCAAAGAGAGCTTTGGTGGTTTTCAATCCATTCTTACTCAAAAACCTGGCAGTGTATTTTAGGAAATAAATATAAGAAAATTCTGAGAACCCTATATATGTCTCCAAATTTAGAGGGATGTTACTGGAGATATGGGAATAGGGTTAGAAAGTCAAAAGAACATCCCTTAGAGGACTTTGCTCCAGTCTGTGATTTTCATGGATTCATGGCTTTACTTCACCCATAGGAGATGGGTTATTCTTACCTGAGTTAAAACAAGAGAGTAGTATCTGAAGGGTAACACCCACTTGCTGGAGTTGGACCCTGACAGAAGTAAGAGGTTCTGGCACGGTTCTTCTTTATTAGTATCCAGATACACATACAATTACCACCTTTCTCTTCCAGACACACAAAATGCAAGGTTCCCTGGGAGAATCTGGGTTGATGAATATAGCTTGTACTGTATTCTTTGTTCATTTTTGCTAAAAGTCACCTTAGTCAATCAGCCCCCAAAAGGCAACCCTGGCATTATCATTATGTGGGTTCACTGAGAGATGAAAAGACCTGGGAACTAGAGAAAGATGGAAGATCACTGTACCTGCCATGGCTCTGCTTATCATCAGGAGCCAGAACGCAGGGGAAAGGACTTTTGAGGGTCCTGACCTATAACTAATAGTCACCGTCCCCATTCACAAAGCATGGTCCTATAAATCAAATTATTGTCTCCTCAATACTTATGGCAGAGCTGGTGACAAGAATATATTCAGAGACAGAGAAACAGGAAAAGAAATATTCTCCGTCTCTTATCCTCATAGGTAATAACGTCAGGAGAAAAGGTTAAAAATCCCTCACCACTTCTCCAAACATTGCAAAAATATTTGTTAAAGGAAATACTTCATTCCCTTTCCTATGAATGGGGTAGAACTTTTTCTTTTAGTTGTATAAAGGTACTTTATAGGATAAATTTGCATATTTTAATATTATTGATTGTTTTAGCAAGAAAATGTTTAACTTTTTAACATAATAAAATCAACCAAATTTTTTTTGATTTCTGTCTTTTGTGACATCTTTAGGGAGATGAATTATACACAGACTGTAGAAACGGTTTTCTAGAACATTTTTACAGAGTTTAAGGAGTCTCAAGGTCAGACTCTCAAGGTCACACGGTTAGTAGTAAGTATCAGAATTGAAATTGTGATGCAAGCCTGTATTAGCACAATCTTAGATTCTGTATGTTATACCACGCTGCCTCTCATTTACAATTAAGAGGATCATTCATTCATTTGTTCTTCTTTCCATTTGGAAAGACAATTTTTTCCTTCAGAGGACCCACCCTCCCTATAAGGCTATGTTTAGACTAGGTTATCCTGATATAAAATAACCTTAACTATAAATCAAACTTGTATCTTGCGGGGGTGGGGGGTCCGTACATTTTATAAAATAAAAAGTTTATGCTTTCAGTTAAAGTTTCTACCCAATAGTCACTTAAAATCCAGCCTCTGATGAGAATACCAACATTTTTCATTTTAAGTAACTGAAGAAATATAATGTGAAATACAGAAACTCCTTAAAAGTGAAAACTAACTGATAAAACTTTCAGCCTGACATACATGTGATCACATTAGAAGTCACTGGCCAATTTTATTTAAAATGCATGTTCTTGCAAGAGAGCATTATAAAAGAATTATTTATTCATGTATACTTCATTAATGAATATTTTTACAATAACAAAAAAGAAATAAATTCACAGTTAATCATTCATTAGAGACACTCAGCCATTCAGTATTTAGTTGCAGAAAAATATAACAGTAGAATTGATGCTTAGCATGGTCTTTTCACTGCTTTTTACTTCGCATTTATGTGTCTGCATTTATGTGTCTGCACATGTATAACATCTTCTCTTAAGAAGCAATATACAATAGAGATTATTTGTACAAGGCATAGGGACAACAAGTCCCAAAAGTGACAAGACAATAGTTAGGGCCACAATTATAAATTTTTATTAGGAAAAAATTCACTAAAGTCCAGGGAGAAAGAGAATGTGAGAGCTGCTCGAGACAGAAAGGAAGAGGAGAGACCAAAATTGAACAGATCCAAAACAAGTGTAGTGTTGGCTGAAGTTTGCTTTAGAATAAACAATGCAGTTTTTTAATCGGAATATTTTTGTCTTGCATAAATAGCCTTCTTTCTGAAATTTATCCCTGTCTTTCCCCTTTGAAATGAATTGAGGGAGTCTTTCGAAAGATTAGTTTAATATATGGAAAGCTCCTGGCATGAAACTGCAGGAGGCTGACCACTAATTCAGAATCTAGGTTGTCTGGGCTGAAAAGACCTTAGTGAGCATTGAATTCAAGCATTTTAGGTTTTAATTCTGATCAGAACATTGCCCATTTATGGGTGGGCTGAGAGTGTATTTTGGCTTTATCAGAAAGAAAGCTGCTTTTGATTAGTAATGTCTTCTATAGGCATAGAAGTCACAAGTGACAGTATATGTGATATATATTTGATGTCTCTAATTTAGCTCCAGCCTGTCATTATACAGGGGAAGAAACTGAGGCTCAAAGCTGGCTAACTGACTCATCCCAGCTCTCACAGAGGCAAAATCATGACAAAAGGCCAGTTTCCTAGTTAGGTAGTGACAGTTTTAGAACTAAATCCCAGGCATCTTCCTTTCCAGTCCTATATACTCTTTCATTCCTCTCCACTCATTTTTTCATATTAAACATTTTCAATTAAAATTATGCTATTTTCTAATGAAATCACATTGCTGATTTTATAATGGACGTCAACAGAAAATAAAATACAGCCACACTTTACTGTACAGCAAAGAGCATCTCCAGGTGCTAGCCTTAAAATAGAGATAGCGAAAATTATATCTTGTTCTAAACATCTCCCACTTTGAAAATGGGGTGTGGGGGCAGATAAAGGACAAAAGTCATCTCTATAGTCTGCAATAGAAGGTATTGATTTGGCAGGGCCAAGAGCATGTCAATGTTATATATGGCAGTGAACCGGATTGGTGCACAGCAGATAGTATTGTTCAATAGTAATAAATAATAATTATGTATAGGGATTGTCTCACTGATGCTCTATTCTCCTGCCTCCAGTAATAATCAGAATCTGATTCTTCCAGAGACCTCCCCTCACTCTTATTCTAACAAGGCAGTAATTCATTCCAGGCCCATGGAAGGTACATACATCTCTCCTAAATGTGCCTTTCATACAGGCACATAAGGTGATCATAAGTTTAATTAAAGGTCATGACAGCATCCTGGTGTCTGATGCCTCTTAACTCTGTATTGTTCCTACTGACCAGTGCTGACACCAGGCGTCCAGGGATAAGAACCCATGGGTTTCCACATCTGCATTCCTGTCCTGTAGCTCACTAGGAGAAAAGATTTGTATTTTTTTATTGTTTTATTTTTTGAGATGGAATTTTGCTCTTGTTGCCCAGGGTGGAGTGCAGTGGCACAATCTCGGCTCACTGCAATCTCTGCCTTCCAGGTTCAAGCAATTCTCCTGCCTCAGCCTCCCAAGTAGCTGGGGTTACAGGTGCCCACCACCATGCCCGGCTAATTTTTGTATTTTAGTACAGATGGGGTTTCACCATGTTGGCCAGACTGGTCTCGAACTCCTGACCTCAGGTGATCGGCCCACCTTGACCTCCCAAAGTGAAGGGATTACAGGTGTGAGCCACCACACCTGGCCGAGGAAAGATTCTTAACAAGTTTTATTCATGGACTTTGGGTAGAAGCGTAAATCACCTTTCAGGTTTTATGTTTTTATTGAGGAACAACAGCTCCAAATTCTCTCAAAAAAGCCACACTAGAGCTAAATGAGGACATTTCAGTTAAAATTTCTGAGCATGTATAACTATGCTCATAGCATGACGATCATGGGCCAACTCTCAGGTGATTTAACACCTGGGTCTCTCCCTCTTTAAAATGAAGACTGCTATAGTTTCATGGGTAATATCAAATATAACACACCTGTAATACAGCACAGCTTTTTAATCAGACGTGTGCCTAAAATTTTAAGCAGACTTTCATATAAATACAAAGAAGTGTTTACGTCTAATGGGCTTAGCTTTGAGTCCTGTCTATGGTATTTGTTAGATTTGTGACTTTCAAGACATTTAGTTTTCTTTACCTGTAAATAAGGATTATGATAGTTACCTTACAGGGTTGTTATAAATAAAATAGGAATACATAACTTTAAGGAGCTTATAACCAAATCTTAGGCAAAAATGCTGAATGATTTCAATTTTTTTTATTACATGTAAACTGTATTAAGATGAATATGATTGGTAATTGTTTAAAACGTGGCATTGTCATGACATTGTAAAATGTACTATAGTTTTGCCAAAGTGCAAACTTTGAAATTGAACTTTCATAAGCATCTATATTTCCTACATCTTACAAAAACCCAAAGCAACCAAAAAATAACATCCAGAAAAGGCGTGGTTGGTAAATGGAGATATATCCTTTGCTAGTCTGAAAATGCTTGCCCTAAGGGAATATCTGCTTTCTCACGAGACAAGTGCAGTTGTCTAATCTAACTTCAAAATCATCATTCACCCCTGAAGAGAAAGCCTTGCATGGGTGAGGCCAGCAACAGAGCATTTAGGAGCTTGAGGATGGGGTGCAGGAGGTGGGGGAGGGAGGAGGAAAGAGAGAGCAGGCAGGAGACAGGGAGTCAGCAGATCAATAAAACCACTTTAGGATAATGGCTGCAGCTGAAGAGGAGGAGCGGGCTGGACTGCAGGCGATCTCCATCACTGCCAGGAAAGGCCCATTTGCAGGAACAAAGGGCCTCATCTGTCCTGTCAGGACCAAGACCTCACTCAGCACTGCAACTGCAGGATGCCCCCCTCTCCCCCAACAACCCCCAACCCCAGTATCAGGCTCCCTTCTGGCTTTGCCTAGCACCAAAGAGCTGTGGGAACTCTAGGCAAATACTGAGTCACTGACGCAGGGAACAGACTACTGGAAGGGAGGGGCTGATGTCCCAGGCCTACAAGGCCAGCAGTGTCATGGACAGGAGAATGAATGGAAAGCTACAGGCAGGAAAGAGAACCCCAACTTTAGCCAATAGCTGCAAACTCTTCCCCCACTCAACCTTCTGACAGAGCTACTTTTAAAACGTGGAAAAATTGGCTGATTTGTTCTTCAATCTTTGTTTCTTTCCCAAGTTCCTCTGTGGAGTGTGTGCCAGAAAGGAAAACCAGTGCCATCTGGCAAGGGAAAAAGAGAAAGGGCAGGGTCACAGGTCTGGCCACGCCATGCACTGGAGAAAATGACATCCAGGCAGCAGTGTGCTAACATTTTAAGATAAAATTACTAAATAAATAGCTAGTGGCTCTGAATCACCTATCATGAGCCAGGCATAGGGGTTGGATACCATCACTATCAGCACAATTTTATAAAGAAACTGAGCACAGGGGGTTACAGGATTTGTCTGAGGTCATGTAATTCACAAGTGGCAGAGGAAAGGGTCAAGACTAACCACATCTCTCCAACATTATAGCTCGTGCTTCAAACCATCATCCCTCATCAGTTATAGCGCATTTGAGTGCCTGGCAAATAATGTGTTTGCTGGCTCTTAAGATGTGGCCAATGGGTATGTCTTCCCAGGAGCGCTATAGGCATGAACTTCACAGCTGTAATGCAGATTTCTGGAAAAGATGTCATTGATCTGGAGGTCAATGACTGTCCTCATGGAATTCATGGCCTGGCCCCAGACATGTTGGGGAGATGTCATAGGTGATAAGCATAAGAATGCTAATATTATAAATTGTTAATTAAGCATCTATTAAAAGCTGGGTACTTAACACCATGAAACAGATCAGAAGAAAGGCAGTCTTGGAAGAATGAAATCTCTAACAGATGTTGAAATGCAGACACTTCTGGCTTCTGCTTAGGATATAAAAAGAGGATTGTTCCCAGTTTACAAACCAAAAAAAAAAAAAAACAAAATTAGATACTTTACATAATTATAATTTTTCTTGAATATGTCAAAGATCTGGGGTCACAAAGTGATCAACTAGTTTGAAATTTCAGGTGCCTCCAAGGAGAGATAAAACGTATCATTTTTTTTTCTGGAAAAGAGCATGGGAGGAAAACAGGGCTGCTGTACGAGGGGGTGACATGCTAATTTTTTTTTTTTTTTTAACAAATTGCTAAAATTTTTAACAAGGAACTGCTCAAGACTGAGAACCAGTATGAGAGTATAGAAAACTGGTATATATGAGCAGTATACATGAAGACAGTTTGCACTTACTCATGGGGTCTTTTGTATAGGCCTCACCAGATGTTAACAGGAAAAAATGAGACAGGCAGAAGACTCTAGAAACCACCCTTTGTAGCACAGTCCTGCCAGGTAAAGGAAGCGTCCACTGCTGTTAGAAAGAAAATAAATTTCACCCAGATCTTCCACCTTGCATGCCGTTGCTAAAGCTGCTGTTACAAAAGACCACACAGACTGGGTGATTTAACAGAATGCTTTTCCTCACAATTCTGGAGGCTAAAAGATCAAGCTGACAGCAGGGTTGGTTCCTTCTGAGGGACGGAAGGCAAATGCCTATTACAGGCTTCTCTCCTTGACTTGTAGATTATCTTCTTCTCCCTGTGACTTCAGATTGTCTTCTTTCTGTCTATGACTGTGTTAAAATTTCATCTTACAAGGTACCAGATTAGGACCCACACTAATGACTTCATTTTAACCTGGCTACCTCTGTAAAAACCCTGTCTTCAAATCAACTCACATTTTGAAGGACTGTGGGTTCCAGTTTCAACATATGGACTTTTAAACATTCAACCGTCCACTTTCCTGAGGGTAGAGTATCTACGTGAATTATTTGGGATTCTTCTACATGACAGATTTGTCTATTCTCCTGCATTTATTAATTTACTCAACTACACATTCATATCAGTATAGACTCGGATACCTATTTTATACATTGGGTTATAATCTAATACAACTTTTTTTTTCTCAATTTGTTTTAGCATTGCCCATTGGTAGCTCTTTCATTTACCTTCCGTGTTTTGTCTTGTTGTTTATTTGTTTTTTGTGTTCGTTTGTTGCATACTCCCATCAATGTGGGGTTTGTCTCCTTGTTTGTTTAGTACTTCCAGTTTCTGGCATTACAAGATGCTCCAGGCTCATCTTGTATATTTTCTGTCTCAGTTCTAGAATTAGCTGTCTTTCCAAAGAATTTTGGTATTTTTTTGTAGGGCAGGGAATGGTATTAGAAATCAAGATCTAGGGGCTTGGGAGCTCACTGCTTCTGAGGTGTTACTGTTCTTAGGCCCTATCAGCTGACAGAGAAAAATATGCATGTGTGTGTGTGTGTATGTGTAAATGGTGCATATACATGTATCTATGAATATTTATATATGTAATCATCTATCTCTATATTACTGTTGTTTCTAATGCTAATCACTTGTCACATAGATTATTCTAGCTTCCTTCCCTTTCTCATCGGTAAATTTTCACTTCAACAGTCAGAAACCTGGCTCCCATCATCTTCCATTTTTATGTAATAGTTCCACTATTAAGTATAGCAGTATTAAAATGTATAGGAGTAATAGAATTGTTAAGACATACCCATGTGGGAAAGAACTTTATCAACTCTGGCCAGGCGTGGTGGCTCACTCCTGTAATTCCAGCACTTTGGGAGGCTGAGGCAGGTGGATCACCTGAGGTCAGGAGTTCGAGACCAGCCTGGCCAATATGGTGAAACCCCACCTCCACTAAAAATGAAAAGTTAGCCAGGTGTGATGGTATGTGCCTGTAGTACCAGCTACTTGGTAGGCTGAGGCAGAAGAACTGCTTGAACCTGGGAGGCGGAGGTTGCAGTGAGCTGAGATTGTGCCACTGCACTCCAGCCTGGGGGACAGAATGAGACTCCATCTCAAAAACAAAAAGTTTTATCAACTAGAGTACAATGCTTCTGTGGAGCTACATTGCCATTGGTCTTACCAACTCCACTCATTTCCAAAGTTAAAAAAGTGAATCATTTATCAGCCTCATGTTTTTGTAGTGCAGTTAGATTTCTCTAGTCATAGTCTGCATTTCTTTCTGAAGTCCTCCAACTTATTAAATAATTTTTAAATTGCATATATTAAGGTTGTTTCTTTGTGCTGTGAAGTTCTATAAATTTTAGGGGGGGAAAAAGGCCTTACTGGAGGATTATAAATAATAATTTCTCTGCCCTAAAATTTTCCTATGCTTCACATATTTATTTCTCCCTTTTCCTTGATCCTTTTACAGCCTCTATAATCTTGTCTTTTCCAGAATGTTACATAAATAGCATTATATACTATGTTGGCTTTCCAGACTTGATTCTTTTATCTAGCTGGGGGCCAAAAGAGTGGAGCTGGTGCCAGCAGGATATCTTCAAGCCCAGAGCCTAGAGCATGGAGTTATTTTCCCAGTTAGCTAAGAAAAGTATGCTACTTGCCCTCAGCCTATAGGACACAGAATAAAGTCAAAGAGGATGATTCTCTTCCCTTAAAATCTAATAGATTTTTTCTAATAGGCTTTGGATTTCCTTGAAACCTGTGACTCCTTTATTTCTTCCAATTTCTCCCTTTTGAAATGGGAATGTCTATCTTATGCCTCTCTCACTATTGTATTTGAAAGGAAATGGCTTGTTTTCCAGTTTCACAGGTCCTCAGATAGAAAAGAATAGTGACCCAGCATGAATCATACTCAGAGTCTTGCCCATACCTGATGTGGATGATTTTGATGGTGAGATTTGAAACATTTTTAGTTGATAATTTTTATGAGATGTTGGACTTGAGTTGACGTTGAAATGGGTTAGGACTTTGGGAGACGTTGGGACAGGGTGATTGTATTTTGCACACAAGAAGGACATGAATTTGGGGAGTCATACTATGAATTTCTTCAAAAAGATACGTTCAAGTCCTTGCCCCAGTACCTGTGGATGTCACCTTATTTGGAAAAAGGTCTTCTCAGATGTAATTAGTTAGGTTACGATGTGCTCATACTGGATCAGAATGAGCCCTACATCCAGTTACTGGTATCTGTTATAAGAGGGCCATGTGAAGAAACAGTCACATCAGGAAAGAGCATTATGTGAAGACAGAGGAAAATAATGGAGAGATCCATCCACAAATCAAGGAGTGTCAAGAACTGTTGGTAACCACCAGAAGCGAGGAAAAGGCAAAGAATAAATCTTTCTTGAAATGTTTGGAGGGAACACAGCATTGTCAACATCTTGATTTCAGACTCTTAGACTTCACAACGATAAAAAAACAAATTTCTGTTGTTTTGAGCCATGCAGTGTGTGGTAATTTGTTAAAGAAGCCCTATAAACTAATATATCTTATGTCCTAAAACCTCACTATAATCATTTGGATTTTCTATATAGATAACCATGTCATCTGCATACCGTTTTATATCTTCTTTTCCAATCTATGCATACTTATTTCCTTTTCTTATCTTATTGCACTAGCTAGAACTTTGAGTACCATATTGAATAGGAATGGTGAGAAAGGACATCCTTGACTACTTATTGACTTCTTGAGAAGTTGGGGAAAGTGCCCAACTTTTCACTGTTAAGCATAATATTGGCTTTAGCATTTTTGTGGCTGTATTGTGTCAAGGAAGTTCCCCTCTGTTCTAGTATGCTGGGAGTTTTTAACATAAATCCATGTTGGAAAAAGCAAAAGAATAAAATGAGTGGAAATAAGATTTTATTAAATTCTTTTTGACTATATAATAGAAGAAACTAATGCAATTACAAACCAAAAACAATAGAGAAAATTAATTAAATCAAAAGCTGACTGTGCAAAATAGTCAATAAAACTGATAAACTTCTGGCCAAAAAAACACAAGACACAAATAACAAATGTAAGGAATATAAAAAGGATATCAGTATAAATTCCATATAAAAAACAATGTGGGAATATTAAAATCAATTTATGTCCATAAATAATTTAAATGAAATGGTAAAATTTCTTAAAAGATACAAACTACCAAAGCTCACTCCTGGAGAAATAGATAATCTGAATAGTCCTAAATCTATTGAAACAGTCAATTAATAACTATAAATCTTCCAAGAAAGAAAACCTTAAGAGCAGATGATTTCACTGGAAAATTCTCTCAAGCATTTAAAGAATAAATGCCAATTCCACAAATCTCTTTCAGAAAATAGAAGTGGAGATAACACTCCCCAATTTATTTTATGAGGCCAGCATTACCCTAATACCATCAAAGCCATACAAAAACATTCTAAGAAAGGAAAATCACAGGGAAAAAAAACAGTTCTTGTGAACATATATTTTAAAATCTTCAAAAAATTACACGTTGAATCTGACAATATAAAAAGGAGACAATACGCTACAACCAAGCAAGGCATCACAGAAATGATGAAATGTGTTATACGAACAGACTAAGGAAAACAATATGATTATCTTAACATAAGCAGGAAAAAGCTTTCAACATATTCAACATCTGTAATTGATTTTTTAAAACTCAGCAAACTAAAATCAAAAGGAGACATTCTCAACATAATTTAGGGAGACTAAAAAAACCTATAGTATTTCTACAAAAATTAGGCAAAAGACAAGGACACATGCTCTCTCCATTCCTATTCAAATTACTACTAGAGGTCTAGGGAACTAACACAAGAAAAAACAAAAACTATAAATGTAGGTAAGAAAGAGATAAAACTGTCTTATTGTAGGTAGCGTATTTCTCTACTCAGAAAATCCCAAATATGCTACATAAAATGTACAAAAACTAATAAATGAGTTTAGCAAGCTTTCAAGAGCAAGATAAATGTACAAAAATCAATTATGTTTCTATATTGTAGCAACGAACATTTGAAAACTAAAATTAGAAATTAAAGTTGATGAAAGAAAAAAGTGCCCAAGACTTAAAAAATTGGGGTTAAAGCTAACAAAATACATACAAGATCTGTACACTTGAAACTACAAAATACTGACCAAGTAAGTCAAAGAATACCTATGTAAATGAGATCTATTATGTTAATAGACTGGATGACTCAGTAGTATTAAGATGTCAATCACCCACCTCATAATCTTTATATTCAGTACAATCTCAATCAAAATCAAAGCAAGATATTTTGTAAAATTGACAAGATGATTCTAAAATTTACATGGTAATGTAAAGAGAAAATAGTAACCAAAATAATTTTGGAAGAAAGGTCAAAGTTGTAGATCTCATATTGGCTAATTTTAAGACATACTATAAAGCTACAATAACCAGGACATTGTATTACAAATGAAATAATACACTCATAAATTAATGGACCACAAGTAAGCCAGACCTAGACCCACACATATATTGACAACTGATTTTTTAAAACAAAGATACAAAGATAAGTAAATGAAAAAGGTAATACATCCATGGAAAAATTGCATCATATGCAAAGAAATATAAATTTTAATCCATACTTTGTACCACAGGCAAAAAATTAATTCAGAATATGTTATAACCAAATATAAAACCTCTATTCATAGAACTTCTAGAAAAAAACGTAGGAGATAATATTTGTGATGTTCAGTTAGGCAAAGACATTTTAGATACAATGCTAAAAGCACAGCCATTAAAAGGAAAAAAATGATAAATAGGACTTTAATTAAAGTTAACAACTTCTGCTCTTCATAAGACACTGTTACAATGATGAAAAACAAGCTACAAAACAGGAGAAGATACTTACAAACATATTAATCTAATAAGTTACTTGTATCCAGAATACATAAAGAACTCTTAAAAAAATAACAAATTTTTAAGCAGGCAAAAGATTTAGGTTGATATTTAACCAAAGATGATAAGTAAATGGCAAGTAAGTGTGCACTGATGATCTATATTATTAATCACTAAAATAATGCAAATTAAAACCATAATCAGATACCACTGCATGCCTTTGAGAATATGGAGGCAGGAGAAGAAAGACAATACTAAATCCTGGCATACAGTTACCAGAACTTAAGTTTTTATTATAAGGATGAAAAATTATATAACTGCTTTGAAAAATACTTGCATATTTTCCTGTAAATTAAACTACATGCTTACCTTACAACCAATTAAGGTTTTCACAAATGAAGTGAAAACATAAATGGGTTAGCTCATTTTTGAATTACTATAATATAAAGAAATATCTCAGACTGAGTAATTTATAAAGAAAAGAAGTTTAATTGGCTCACAATTCTGCAGGCTTTACAGGAAGTGTGGTGCTGGCAGCTGCTCAGCTTCTTGGGTGGCCTCAGGAAGCTTACAATTATGGCAAAAGATGACGAGGCAGCAGACAAGTCACATGGCAAAAGCAGGAGCAAGTGAGAGAGACAGAGAAACAGGGGAGGGGCCACACATTTAAAATGATAAGATCTCATGAGAACTCACTATCACAAAGACAGCACCAAACCATGAAAAGATCTTCCCCCATGATCCAAACATCTCCCACCAGGCCCCACTTCCATCCCTAGAATTACAATTCAAAATGAGATTTGGATGGTGACAAATATTCACACTATATTATTCCATCCCTGGCCGCTCCTAAATCTCATGTCCTTACAGTGCAAAATATGATCATGCCTTCTCAATAGTCCTCCAAAGTCTTAACTCATGCCAGCATTAACTCAAAAGTCCAGTCTCATTTGAGACAAGACAAGTCCTTTCCATCTATGAACCTGTAAAATCAAAAATAAGTTATTTGACCCCTGGGTCATTTTATCATGCAGGTATAATCATTAGGTGAATATTCCCATTCCAAAAGGGAGAAACAGGTCAAAGAACGGGGACTACAGGCTCCACGCTAGTTCAGAATCCAACAAGGCAGTCATTAAAACTTAAAACTCCAAAATAAGCTCTTTTGACTACATGTCCCAAATGCACAGCACAGCAGCACAAGGGGCCCAAGGCGCTGGACAGCTCCACTTCCGTGGCTTCACAGAGTTCAGCCCCCTTGACTGTTCTCACCGGTTGTTTAGTGCCTGCTGCTTTTTCATCTGTAGGGTGCAAGCTACCAGTGCATCTACCATTCTGGGTGCTGGAGGTCAGTTACTCCCTTCCCACAGCTCCATCATGCAGTGCCGCAGTGAGGACTTTGTGTAGGGGCTCTAATTCCACATTTCCCCTCCACACTGCCCTGGTAGAGGTTTTCTGTGAGGGCTTAGCCCTTGTAGTAGGCTTTTGCCTGGGTTCCCAGACCTTCCCATACATCCTCTGAAATCTAGGCAGAGGTTCCCAAGCCTCATTCATTCTTGCACTCTGTACACTCATAGGCTTAACACCACGTGGAAGCTCCCGGGACTTATGGCTTGTGCCCTCTGAAACAGTAGCCAGAGCTTGACCAGGGGTCCTCTGAGACAAGGATGGAGCTAGAACAGCCTGGATGTGGGGAACGATGTCCCAAGGCTGCACAGGGCAGCAGCGCCCTGGGCCAAACTCATGAAACCTTTCTTCCCTCCGAGAGTCCTCTGTGCCTGTGTTAGGAGGGGTTTCCCTGAAGGTCTCTGAAATGCCTTCAGTGTCTTTTTCCCTTGTCTTGGCTATCAGTACTTGGCTCCCCATTAGTTATGGAAATTTCTCCACCAAGTGGTTGCTCCACAGCCTACTTGAATTCTTTTTCTGAAAAAGCTTATTCTCTGCCACAGATCCAGGCTGCAAATCTTCCAAACTTTTGTGCTCTGCTTCTCTTTTAAGTATAAGTTTCAACTTTAGATCATTCATTCACTCCCACATATGAGCATAGATTGTTAGAATCAGACAGATCAAATCTTGAACACTTTGCTACTTAAAATTTTCTTCTGCCAGATAACCTAACTCATCAATATGAAGTTCAAACTTACACAGATTCCTAGGGAAAGGGCACTTTATAGCCAAGTTCTTTGCTAAGGCATAATACATGTGACCTTTGCTCTAGTCCCCAGTAAGTTCCTCATTTGCATCTGAGACCTCATCAGCCTGGATTCCACTGTCCATATCACTTTCAGCATCTTGGTCACAATCATTTAACCAGTCTCTACGAAGTTCCGAACTTTCTCTCATCTTCTTGTCTTCTTCTGAGTTCTCCAAACTCTTCCAAACTCTGCCCGTTATCCAGTTCCAAAGTTGTTTCCACATTTTCAAGTGTCTTTATGGCAATGTCCCACTCTTCAATACTGGTTTTCTGTGTTAGGTCATTCTTGCATTGCTATAAAGAAATACTTGACATTTAATTTATAAAGGACAGATGTTTAGTTAGCTCACAAGTCTTCAAGCCTTATGGAATGCATGGTGCTGGCATCTGCTCAGCTTCTAGGGAAGCCTCAAGAAGCTTACAATCATGGTAGAAGACAAAGGGGAAATAGGCATGTTACATGGTGAAAGCAGGAGCAAGTGAAGGAAGTGGAGTGGGGACAGTACCATACACTTTTAAATAATCAGATCTCACAAGAACTCACTATCATGAAGATAGCACTAAACTATGAGGGATCTATTCCCATGATAGGTACACATCCCACCAGGCACTATCTCCAGCACTGGAGATTACAATTCAACATGAAATTTGGGCAGAGACAAATATCTAAACTGTATTACATAACTTGGTGCAAAAAGCTGTGGCCAAATGTTTAGAGTGGCTGTATTAATATTCACCTGAAGCTACAAACAACCTAAATGTCCTTCAGTGGATGAATGGATGAACAAGCTATAGTACATGTGTAAAATGTGATACTATTCAGTGATAAAATGAACTACTGATACATGCAACAACCAAGATAAACCTCGAATGCACAGTAATAAATAAAAAGTGCCATATTCAAAAACTACAGAAATGTCAGGAAATTTCAAAACTAAAGAGAAAGAAAATGATTAGTAATTTCAATAGGTTTGAGGTAGAGAAATAATTTAATGCAAAGATGAATTTAAAATATTTTCGGGGTGATGAACTTGTTCCATATCTTGATTTTGGTGATGGTTACATGACTGCACTAAGAAGTATACATTTTACTGCATATAAATTTTACCCCAATTAAAAATACTTTAAAAAAAAACAAATTCAAAGATAACTGTTGGTGAGTTATAGTTTGGGAGGCTTGTTAGACATTTAGAGTGGCAGAGAGTTGCAGTGTATGAGTTGTGGAGGCAGTAAAGGTGGGAAGTATGTTGACTGGAAATGGCCTCCCATAAACCTTTCCCTCATCCTCAGCAAAGGCAGTTTGCGGATGCAAATCTGAAAAAATAATAGGAGTAATAAATATATATGTCAGGGGACAATGGTTTCATAATGGATTTGATTACAAGGAAAATTAAATATCTGAAATTCCACAAGTTTCTGACTTAACAGAACAAAATGATACAATCTGTAGTAAATGGTATTTAAAACACAAGTAGGCATATCTTTTTTGTATTTACAGCTGTGTGTTACACAAAAGGAAAAAAAGCCTTTATAGTAGTCTTTTATAATAAGTGTTCTTATTTACTGCTATCAAATTTGGTTTTCAGTCTTCCTTGCTGTTCTTTTCTACTTCAAAATCCCTCAAACAGGTCTTCAGTTATTTAGCTCTTAGTGGGTTGATATATGCTACTATTATAAACTTGGTTATTATATATGGAGATCTGATCATGCCTTTCTATTGCTATCTTACTGATCCTTCACTTCCCCCACAACATCTGTAAGAGATTCTATTACATACATATTGACATCCCATGCTCAGTGTCAAATTTCCTAACATTCCCTTCATTTCTCTATTTGTTATTAATCTCTGTGTTCTGGATTTATTTATTGGGTTTAGCTTGTGCTTAGCTAATTCAATTTTCCACACTGTTCATTCTATTTAATGCTTCCAGTGATTATTTTAATTGTTCCATACAATTTTAATTCTATTCCACTCTGTTTTCTCTCAGTATCTTCTTGCTTAATAGAAGTGATATCTCAATTTCTATCTTAGGGAAT
Source organism: Cacajao melanocephalus (assembly GCA_963573385.1). Classification (NCBI taxonomy): domain Eukaryota; kingdom Metazoa; phylum Chordata; class Mammalia; order Primates; family Pitheciidae; genus Cacajao; species Cacajao melanocephalus. The sequence continues at coordinate 157,657 of CAUYLG010016091.1, forward strand.
AAGTCATAGCATACTTCTATAATTTAGAGTGTAATATATTGAATTTAAAATTTATCTCAAACTATAGTTTATTCTGAATCCCTAAAAAGATGGAGCCCAAGGGACATACATTCCAATGTTAGTTCTGCTTGTGAAGATTTGAAGAAGGCAAACTCCTTGAAATTTAGTTTGGTTATAGTAGATACTATTGATGACCACTTCTCATATGCCCTCAGCCTATCAGAGTTCCCAGCTTCACACATAAAGTGCCTACATCTTTCCTCTTCTTTGGTTGAAGTCTTTCTCTAAATTCTAGAAGCTTGCTTTGCCATACTAAGAAGCACATGGTGGAGGGTGGGAGTGGGAGAATGAACATCCCTGGGTAACCCTCTCTACATGGGAGATGGGAGGTACCTGTCTGGTGGAATAATTTTGAGATACAGTCTATATACTTTTTCAGAGGATCTGCAACAGGGATTTTTTTCACTTTTCCATCTTCCTATCTTGTTTTCTCCATTTCCATACTTGTGATTTCTAGAATCACCTTCCAAATAAACTATCTACATCCAAATTTGTATCTCAGGAGCTTGGATGAGCTTAAATTAAGACATACACCTGCCTTTTACCCTGCTCTTTGGGGCTTCCCTGGTTGGCTGCAGAGAAGAAATTTCTCTTTCTTGGTCTATTCACCTTTCCCATGGAATTCCAAATGCCACTCCCTACTGTGTAATATTCAAGTGATCCATTCTGAAATATCTGGTAATTCTCACAGATTGGATGATAAGGTCCCCAAATTCCTAAGAATCAAGGTATGCCCAGCTGTTCAAATGGCAGTGAGGAGTAGACAATTGATAATAAAAAAATACAGTATTTTTTCACTTAAGGATTTCTCTTTTCTCCTATCTCCTAAATATGCTTCTATAAATCTTTATAGCATTCTATACAGATGGCACTCTCTCTCTGTTTGTAAACTAAGAAGCAGAATACATACAAATTATAACATCCCAAAGATAGAAACACTTAGGTTTTTTTCCACCATTGGTGAGAACCACCCTAGGAAATCTGTGTATATATTGTGCATAGAATGGCAGCTAAAGGAATGAAGAACCTGAGGTTACAGTTCCTTACTTTCTCTTACTAACCCCAGAATCAGGGGCTGAGTTAAGAAGGTACAAGTTAATGTCTCCAGGACACATCAGCTAAGAGGCATGAAATCTCCCATGCATCCTACTTGAACCGGGGCATCATCAGTTCTTCTGAGCACTGGGAAGTACTGGGCTTATGTTCCTGTCCAGACATGTTTTCCTTCAACAAGAGCTTGCTCTCCACCTGCAAAACTGAACAATTCCTGAAATTCATAGTAGGTAGTTGATAAAGTTTCTGGATTTAGTAGCCCCCAGTTTCTGCTTTCTCATTTCCAGATTTGGAGGGTGAGGGAGAATGATAGGGTCCTAATCTCAGCCTGATCTTATTTTTTTTAACATTTTAAACTGTATATATATAGACTATCACATAACTAATTCAAATGCCTCATGATATGGTTTGGCTTGTGTCCCCACCCAAATCTCATCTTAAATTCTCACCTGTTGTGAGACAAACCAGGTGGGAGGTAATTGGATAATGGAGTCAAGTCTTTACCGTTCTCATGATAGTGAATAAGTCTCATGAGATCTGATGGTTTTATAAGTGGGAGTTCCCCTGAACAAGCTTTTTCTCTTTGCCTGCGGCCATCCACGTAAGACATAACTTGCTCCTCCTTGCCTTCTGCCATTATTTTGAGGCCTCCCCAGCCATGTGGAATTGTAAGTCCCTTAAACCTCTTTCTTTTGTAAATTGCCTGGTCTCAAGTATGTCTTTATCAGCAGTGTGAAAATGGACTAATACACATCACAGTGGCTTCATGAAATATAATCACATCATTGCTCAAGGATTTCTATTGGTTACTAGTAATTGTCCTTATGCTTATACTGTTCTGAAGACGTACTCATTGCAGGAATTGCTTTGGGTGGTTTTTTTTTTTTCTCTTTCTGAATACAGTTCTTTATGTTTAACACTTACCATGTGTCCACTGCGGACCAGGCACTGTGTCGTATATTCTAGGGAAGTTATCAGATTTAATCTTCACAACAACTCTGAGGAGTAAATGTATTTCACCCATTTTAACAGATGGTAGGCTGGGTGTGGCAGCTCAGCTTGTAGTCCCAGTAGTTTAGGAGACTGAGATGGGGGTTCACTTCAGGCCAGGAGTTCAAGACCAGCCTGGCCAACATAGCAAAACCCTGTCTCTCCAAAAAATACAGAAATTAAACAGGTGTGGTTGTACATGCCTATAGTCCCAGCTACTTGGGAGGCTAAGTACAAGAATTACTTGAACCCAGGAGGTGGAAATTACAGTGAGCTGAGACTGTGCCACAGCACTGTAGCTTGGGCAACAGAGGGAGACTCTGTCTAACTCCCCCCCAAAATAAAACAAAACAAAACAAAAAACAGATGCTAAAGAGAGACTCTGAAATTTGAAATGTCAGAGTTGAAATTGAAATTTAATTTCTCTGGCTCCAAAAGTTCATTCTTTGTATACAACATCATGGCCCCTACTTTTTTTTTTCTATTAAGACTACAGGTCTGCTTTAAGGAGTTCATTGCATACTATATTTTACTGAGAGGGTCCTAACTAATCCCATATCCCTAACTTCTCATTTGGTCAACCTCATGCCCAGCTTCTGTTAACTAAGTAGGTAGATAAAGACGAAAGGTAGAATTTTGGTGAGCTTCTAGAGTAAACCTAAGAGTAGAAGCTTTGAGATTCCTTGTATGAATCTCAGGACCTATGCTAGCCCCTTTATTCACTGGCTAAGCAGTGGAATATAGAGACATAAAATGGGATGGGGGAATAGAATATTCACTCACATGCAATTTTCTATTTGGTTTTCCTTCCTCCACATTATAGTTTGTACTTTTGATTCGTTTGTAGAGGAATTGTGCCAAAAGTTCCAATAAAAGGATATCCCTGGGCCAGCCCTGGAAAGGCTGAGCAAGTGGCAGCCATAGGTAAGTGATGCCAGTAGCAATTCCCTCTCTTATCTTCTCAAAGATGAATTACCAACCTCTGCAACCAAGTACTGCTTATGGCCAAAGAGGCTTTCAAATGATGTTGACAAATACCCATCACTTATGATCTGATTCTTTGCTACAAGAAACTAGGACATCAGTGGTTTTTATCCTAGGGGGACCATGGCTTCAAGGATAATGTAAAACTCCAAAAATGACCATCATTTTTCTCATGCGTTTTGGTGTTTGTATATTTTTGGGGTATGGGTAGCGGGTATTTTTCTTTCCTTTCTCAATGAGGTCTATGGCAAAGGCTGCTAAGCAATCCTCAAATCTAGTTCCCTTTCTTCTTAGGCACACAGATAGATTACATCCCTCACCTTCCTTAGCAATTAGGGATTCCATTAAACAGTTCTTGTTAATGAAATTTAGGCCATTAATGCAGATCTCTTTCAGTTTAACCTATAAAACTCTTATGAGGTCCTTCATTCTTCTCTTTCTTTATCAGGTGGGTGAATATTCACACTTTGAGTACCCTTGGAATCCACATCCTAAAAAATCATAAAAACCCACGGCAGCCTGGGATGCTTAGTAACTAGATGCAGATGTCTTCACCAATTTAACTTGATGTGGACAGGACATATACACATATCATGATAGAACACATAGAATTTATTTTTTAACAGTAGCCAGCATTACCATAAATATAAAGTCAAAGACCTAAAAGAGTTAAGAATGACTGTTAGGTTTCTACACCTCTTCAAACCTCATGGTCATGCCATACAGCCATAACCAGGTTTCCTAAATTACTCACTTACACCATTTACGCCACGGAGAAAAGGCTACATTCAGTCAACGTCATCCTTGAGTGGAATCTGGATTTCTATCAGTGTCTCTGTTTCATAATCGTAGGTCTTGACCTTCTGTTTTCTTGGACACTGGACATCAGAACAGGCAGTCCCTGAGCAATGAGGTGGGATATCCTAGTATAGTTGTTTGAAAAGGAGCCACAAGTTTCAGGGGCAGACATTCTAGTAGGGCAATTGTAGGAAGTGTGATGGTGCTAAGAGAAACTTACAATGTCTCATGTGAGAGATGGCACAGCACAGCAGATGTAGCCAAAAATAGAAACCATTAGTACAGGGCTTAAAACAAGGCTCTTTGTTTAACCAGTGATGTCCCCTCTGACAAGTTATTTTGCCTCTCTGAACCTTTATTCTATATTTGAACAATGAAAACCATGTAATAATAATAATGATAATGAGAGCAGTGAATGTTTGGTGATGGCAAACTATGTGCCCACCTCTGTTCCAAACACATTACATACATGTTATCATTTAATCTTCCTGACAATAATGTTAAATATTGATAGTATTTCCCTAATAGCTGGGTGTTGTTATTATTCTCATTATAGTGTTTTATCCCACAGATCTGTTGTGAGAATCAATTTAGAAATACAAGTTAAAAGAAAAAAAAGAAGTGTAGCAAATATTATTCTAAAAAAAATAAATCATATTTTGTTGCCTCCTACACTTAACTACATATCTCTGTCAATCATCTATGAACATATCTAGCTATCATCTATCTATCTACTGATAACATCTGCTCTGATTTTCCACTGCCCATTATGTCTACCGTCTTCCCAAAACACATTTGGAACAATATCATAACACCTGAGAGGATTGTTAATTGTTGCAAATATGCCTTTCCCAAAGTTGTGAGTTCTGCCAGATTATTGAGAAATTGAAATTTATGGATCTTTACACCTCCATATGCTGGATGACCTTAAGTGTTATATAAGTGTTTGAAAATGTCTTGTGGTTTGTCATATATTAGGTATTTACTATACATCAGGCACTATGCTGAGAACTTTGCATATATTGTCTGATAGAATCCTTTCTACAATACCGTAAGTTTTCACACTTGAGCATGCATCATGCATCAGAAACATCCGGAGAGCTGGTTTAAACATATTTCTGAGCCCCACCTCGAGGACTTCTGAATCAGAAAATCTGGGGTGGAAACCTATGAATTTGCATTTCTAACAAGTTTCTGGATGATGCTGATGCTGCTTGTCCAGGGACCACATTTTGAGAATCACTGCTAAAGTCATCATTTGCATTTGAGTAATAGGAAAATTGAATTTCTAGAAAGTTGGGTAACTAGCCATATTGGTTTGCTAGGACTTCTGTAACAAAGAACCACATGCTAAGTGGTGACTTAACCAACAGAAATTTATTTTCTCACAGTCCTCGAGGCTAGAAGTCCAAGATTGAGGTCAGGAGGGCTGGCACCATGTGAGGGTGGTAAGGGGAGGATCTGTTCTGGGGCTCTCTTCTAGCTTCCAGTGATTTGTGGAGAATCTTTGGCATTCCTTGGCTTGTAAAAGCATCACCCGAATCCATGAGTTCACGTTATATGGTGTTCTTCCTATGTGTACCTGTCTCCAAATTTGCCCTCTTCCTAAGGACACCTGTCTTATTAGATTAGGGCCCATCTGTAAAGACCCTATCTCTAAATAAAATCACATTCTAAGTACTGGGGATTAGAACTGCAACATGTGAACTTTCTATCCTAAAATGAGGGCCACACAGAGAATAAGTGTTAGAGGTAGTATTGAAACCTAAGTCTTTTTGATTCCAGAGCCACCATTTATAATTATTTCACTCATTTGACTCTCTTGGTGAATGAAATAAGTGCATACACATACAAGCAGATCAGAAACATTGCCAGGAAAGATACTTCAAACACTATCTTTATGTCAAAAATGACAACAGGAAACCCTTCTCCATGTGCCTGCAAAGCATAGGAGAGAAACAGTCTTGAGCTCTGGTATTCTAATGGGCCCAATCAATGATAAGAAAGCACAGGCGTAGACATGACTGTCCTTGGCATACAGCTGCCATTCAAAATGTCCCACCCAAGGAGTAAAGCTTTTCTGTCTTACTCAGAAAGAACAAAGAATGTTCAGGACCTCAAATTAGAAAGTTTCTATTTTGTCAACAACTTTCTTGGACTTCCCCTCATTGAATCAGAAGGGATGCTTGGCCATTTTATTTGGCCCTGAGGTACTGCTACAGGTAATGTCCCATGCCATGTCCTTTTCCCTGGGACAGCTATGCCGACAACGCAGAGTTGGGGGTAGAGTGGCGGTGAGAGTGGGAGAGGGCCAAGGTGGGGAAAGAGTTAGCTCAAACAGCATGGTTGCATTTTCTCCCTGACTCTTGAAGGCTGAGATTTGTGGATACCATAAAAGGTTACAGCTTCTCTTTGGAAGCCACAAATAACCCTGCTTGGGCTATGACAGCTGAGCAGCCCTTGGCATGCCATTACACATTTCAGCCTGGGATTCCAGCAGTGCATTCGAGCAGCTGGCCCCAAAGTATGGTCTCCACAGAGCGTGTCATAGGGGTTCTGGGTCACTGGGGAGCCATTCCCTCTTATGAGTCAATGCCCAGAGACAGAGCTTGATCTAATGAAATTACATACTTTCTGGAGTGATTAATAAACATAGCCTATTTCTCCATATGGGATGAATATTCTTAAATGAAAGGAATGTGAGTATGTGGGGGCGCAGTCATGTATAGTTCCACCTCTGCCTAGCAATGGCTAAAACTCTATGACCTTGGCATAGAGACTGTAAGGAAAGAGTCCGAAAACTGATAAACCACACACATATGCACACATGTACACACAAGAGTACATGTAAGACCTGGATCTGGACAAGTTCTGTAATCAAGTTAATAGTATGAAACTATGTTAAGTTCCTGATTTTGACACTGTACTGTGGTTATGTGTGATATTATTGGGGGAAGGTGAGTAAAGGGTACCTAGGAATTTTGAACTATTTTTGCAACTTATGAGTCTTAAACAACTTTAAAAAGTATTGCCATAGTCACAAAAAGTATTACTGCAATTATAACACCAACAAAAGCATAGGTAGAATTTTTAACAGTCTACTAACTGAACATCATAATCATTCATAGAAGTCATGATATTTAACATTTATGAAAACATTAGAACAATTTCCAAATCACATGCTAATTTTTAAAAAATTTCTGGAGTGGTCTTTTTTTTGATATGGGTCTCTAACTAAATGATGTCCCTATGTGAGCCATAGTTTGACATAGAAATGCTGTAAAGCATGTCCACTGACTCCCATGAAGTCAAGAATCATTAGGTTATTGACGTCCAGGCTTTATTGCATCCAGAGGGCAGCTGAGTACTGACCTCCTGGTATACCCAGGCCCACCCCTGGATGTCAGCACTTTCCACGTGACCCAGCACTTTCCGCATGACCCAGATCTGGAGTGCCTGCCCCTTGACACCTCCTTGCAATTTCACAGCCAACTCTGGGTCACTCTAAAGCAGTGGTCTGGGTCACACATCCTCACACCAATGTCACATTGTCTACTCAGCAGCAGTATGGGGTTCTTATGACCTATGTCCACACTGCTCTCAGGACCTGAAACTGTTATGGCCACTACTGTCATGACATCATTAGATACATTTAGGATCACTAAATAGACAAGTTCTCTTTATCAAAAATAGGCTATTCATGGTATAGTAGCCTCTTGCAGCTTCTGCTTAACTAATAATTACTTTCAAAGTTTTCCAACCCTTGTAATATGGTCTGAGATACTCTTTTATTCAATAATATCCATAATCGATTAAATTACTCTATGTCAGAAAACCTATTTAACTATGGTCATTGTGACACCATTTGACAATTCACTTGAACTAAGGAGTGCATATTAGAAATTATATTAGAAATTAATTATATAGTTTCTTATAGTTACTAGTTTACTATGTATTTACCTGAAAGCATTTCACTATATTACCAACTAGTTCATTTTTTAGATGTATATTAACTGAATATCAGCTCTGCTTAAAATCACAACACCATACTATAAGGGCTAGTGAGCTCTCAGTCACAGGAAATATTTGCAAAGAACATATCCAGACACTTTTATAGTGTTACTATAGAGAGGATTTTAGGAAACATGTCTGCTTGCATGCATATACAATAAATGTCTATTAAATCCATGAATCAATAAATGAATGCTTAAGATAAATATTTTAAATTTCTTCTGATCCTGCCATTCAAAGATGGTAGGTCTTCTGTTCAAGGTGCTAGGAATTCAGCTATAAACATGACAGATAAGACCCCTATGTACATGGATTTTCATTCTAATAAATGAACAAGAGACAAAGAGAGATAAAATAATATAACATCAGATATTCATAAAAGCCATGAAGAAAAATTGAGGAAACAAAATAAGAGAATGAGAGTTTTTTTAGATTAAAAAATTGCAGATTATTTTATCTTTGTTTGTTTGTTGTAAATAAACAGATCAGAACATGCAAATCCAAAATTATGTAGTCTTCTTTCCACCCCATGAGATGGTCAAATCTTGTTTTCAGTACTGTTTCTATTCTGAAACACTGTGGACTTTTATTTTAAAATATCTGGCATATTCTCCTGCTCTCTTCAATGCCAAGGAAATTGTGTTCTTTGAGTTGAGTGAGTCTTATAATAAGAGAATTCAGTAGTCTAGAGTCTTAGACCAGGCTCCCTTGTAAACAACCTGACACAAAATTTATGTGCTAATGTTTGAGAGGTGCATTCACAAAGTGCAAAGGAAAATGAAAGGGCAAGAAAGAAAGGCGAATACATGGTACTTACACTTTAATAAACTGGCCACCACTTTACGAGAAACATATCTGATTGCTGGTAAAAACAGGATTTTCCTGGACGTGCCATAAAGAATGGCCACACCTTAGAAAGAAGGGATCTGGAATTATCTGTCACTCCCTCCTGTCTCCTATGTCTTGTTTTTTGTTTTTTGTTGTTGTTTTTTTTTTGAGACAGAGTCTCGCCGTGTCAACCAGGCTGGAGTGCAACAGCACAATCTCGGCTCACTGCAACCTCTGCTTCCTGGGTTCAAAGGATTCTCCCACCTCAGCCTCCTGAGTAGCTGAGAGTACAGGCATCCACCACCACGCCCAGCTAATTTCTTGTATCTTTAGAAGATACAGGGTTTCATCATGTTGGCCAGGCAGGTCTCAAACTTCTGACCTCATGATCCGCCCACCTTGGCCTCCCAAAGTGCTGGGATTATAGGCATGAGATACTGCACACAGCCTCCTATGTCTTTTTAGTTAAGTTTTTCTCATGAGGCAGTAACACTCCCAAACCCCAGACTTGTGTCACCTAGCCCCTCTGGATGTAGAGAAAGCAAACTCCTATGCTCAATGGTGGAGACTGCATCTCAGCCTGGAAGTAGAGAGAGAAGCCATAGTTTCTATCGTATGGGTTCTGTTGGCCCAGGGCTCTCACTATGGAAGGCTCAGTTGAAGTCCTTTAAGAGCCCCACCCTTATCCCTGGGGAGGCAGAGGCTGATGGTGCTGCCAATGATGGTGGCAGCTGGAGCTTCCCACCAAGCAAGCATCTGGGGGCTTGGCAGCCAGATATGGCCAAGTGAATCTAAGAAAGCACACATGGTAGGTCCCATATGCCTCCTGAGCCCAATTTATAAGCAACCAAATGGCTCTGGAGGCAGTTCCTAGAAAGGAGTTCCAGGCATCTATTAAACAATGGCAGTCTTATATAATTAGTTTCTCAGGAAGACTGTTTGAGAATAATGTTCTCATATGTAGATCATTTCTGATCTGTTTATTACCAAAAATCTCTATCATTATTTTACGTTCTCTTCATTTGTCTCTAAGTCTTCGCCATGCAAGCCAAATTATATTAAAATATATATTTGGTTGGCCCTATCTTCTATAATTAAAAATTATGAATTTATATTTATAATAATATAATTAAAATTATAGAAGATAGGGCCAACTGAATATATATATATATATATATATATATATATATATATATATATATATATGTCATTGACCTTAAGCAATTTAAGAGAGTATAGCAAAATGTTTAGTCTGCTTCAATGTTCAGAGGTCAATCTGGCATCATGGGGGTATGTTTTCATTGAGTTTAATTGGCAGAGATGCCTTTGGTTTCCACAAAAACATTCAAGCAAACAACAATAACAACAGCAACAATTAAAAAAAAAAAAACAAAAAAAACGAAGACACAGATCACGAAGACAAAAATACAGATTCCAATAGATACCATGATTGGTAACTGAATGCATCTGAACTCTGGCATTATTAGCACCTGGCACTGCGTATAAATGAGGAAAGCAGAGATGAAAGCTCTGTTTAAAACCTCCATCAGCTGCCATCTCATTTCAACATGGCAGACTCAGTTCAAGTATATGTTGACCCCTTTCAGTTTCTGCTACATTACTACAGTATTTTGAGACGTGAACAAGACGACCAACTGAAATATGAATACAAGAACAGAGAAAAGGCCGTTCAGTCACAGACATGTATAATGGTGTCTCACTTAATCTGAACTCATGTCACCTTCAACCTGCTGTCACCTGAACCTAACATATGGACAACTCAGAGAAGAGTGAAGGCATCATGGAAGGTATTATTTGTTCTCATCATCTATCAAGTGATTTATGGAAATGTTTCTCACATGGGCTAAAATTGTGATCCATCTTATCTCTGCCCTAGTGCCTTTGAGAACCTGTGAGCCATTGGCGTTCCCACTCTAACCTGACCTCTTAGAATTGTTGTAAAGCTCATACCACTATTCATATAAATAACACAAAATGATAGCAGCCCCTCCCTTGAGTGCCCAACTAGATTGAATGCTGCCTAAGGCTATGAAGAATGCCACCTAACAGCACATAAGCCTCACACATCCTCCTATCCTGTCTCCCAGTTTCTTGCTGGCTCCATCCCTATCATCCATCTGCTTCCCAGCCTTGACTCCGCTAACCTACTGCTTCGTTCCTCATGCCCAAATATGTCAGTTGCACAACAGCACAAACTTCCTATTTAGAGCAGTGGTTCTCAGTCATCAATGTTCCTTTAACCTGCCAATGACTATTTTTGAAATGCTAATTTCCAGGCCCCATCAACATTATTGGATCACATCTCTAGGAGTAAAACCAAGACACTTTATTTTCATTTTTCAAAATTGCCATAGATGATTCTGAAGAACAGATATGGTGGCAAACCACTATGTTAGAGCATGAGATTTTTCTCTGTCATCTCTGCTGTTGCTTCTTCCACCTTCCCTTTGTCCTGCCTCTTTCTGCCTTGCCATCTGTCTGCTTTTCTGGGTACAACCTTCTTCCTTGATAATTGCCCCTGAGCCATCTTTTCTGCCCAAGTCACTTGATGCGTTTATCTTAGAGTTGGCTGCATCAAACATCCTAGAATCTCAGAATTAGATAAAAACCAAGAGTGTCTATTTTTACCACCCTCTCTAATGAATGTTTTTTAAGACTGTCCATCAGAGTCTTTGGGTTTGTAAACTTCAGTGAAAAAAAGTACATCTGTATTATTACTAACTCCTGTCTGAAATTTACCATATCCTTCTATTATGACTAACAATCAGAGTTGTGTTAGCAATAGCTTTCACTTGGTCACCATTAGATACCACAGATAGTTTCTTATCAATGGAGTTATGTCAACTGTATTGAAATTCTATGAATGCCCCTTAAGGTTTCAAAATTGTAAAATTAATATATCTCAGGCTATATCTTGTTATTTGATGTTGATAAAAAAGCATACACAATACTGTATTTCTAGTATTTAAAATATTCTGATATTTTTCAAGATAACCATCTATTCTTTATAAAGCCATGTATTTTAATTCATATATTTAAGAATAGTATTCTCCACAATGAAATACCACCACACACAGAGAGATCCAAGATGGCCGATTAACAACAGCTCAGGATTGTAGCTCCCACTGAAAGCACAGAGAACGAGTGGACGCCGCAATTTCAGATGAATTTCTGTGGCCCACAAACTGGGAGATTCCCGGCGGAGAAGCCACACGTGTCGCCAGCGCGACTCTTTTGGCCGGTGCAGCTGTTTTGCCGGCGCCCTGGCCCGGCACAGCGCTTCTCAGAGCGGAGCTTTGGGTCAGGCTCGGCTGGTCCCACCCCCACAAGGAGAAAAGCAACTGGAAGCGCTGAGGACCGAGAGTTTCACAGTAAGCACAGCTGAACCCGGGAAGGCCTAGCTCTGTGGGGAAGGGGCGTCTGCCAAAGGAAAACTAAGAAACAGAAAAAACTTCATCACCAACAAGCCAGACGTTCACTCAGACACAATCTGAAAGTCGGCAATTACAAAGATGACAGGTGGATAAATCCACAAAAATGG